>JAUEJL010088115.1:0-14534 GCA_032274825.1 Drosophyllum lusitanicum
AAACAGAAAACTCTCTCAATTTTTCAAAATTTCCCAAACTCCTCAATTTTTTCAAACTCTAATACTTTTTCAAACTTCGAGGGAAAGTCAGATAACCGGAATGATTGTCACGCCCATCCCATCGATCGAACAACAGATCTTTCCATTTTTTTCGGAAAAAGAAAAACTCTACCCCTTCATCTAAACACGTTTTCTATTTTTTTCAGAAAATGAAAACTCCACTATTTTTCACAGAAAAATAGAAAACGAAAAACAGAAAAATTTTCTCCTGCTAAACGCAGCCATGTTTTTCGTTTTCTGTTTTTCTGTGAAACATGGTGGAGTTTTCATTTTCTGGAAAACGTGTTTAGATGAAGGGATGAAGTTTTTCTTTTTCAAAAAAAAAAAAAATGAAAAACATGTTTGGTTGGAGTGTTTTCTTGAAAAAGTTGTTTGGAAAAGTACGAGAGTTTGAAAAAATTGAGGAGTTTGGGAAAATATGAACAAATGAGGGAGTTTTCTGTTTTCTTGAAAAAATATGCAAGTGAACATGTTTTCTAACCTTCAGTTTTCTTAGAAAAATTTTCTGAAAAAATAGAGGATTTTTTTTGAAAGTGAACCTAAGAGATTGAACAATTTTATAACAAAAATTTAAGAGTTAAATTATTTGAAAAAAACTTTAAGGTTTAAAACAAAAAGGTGTAACTTTGAAGATTAAATTATAACAAATTCAAACTTTATGGTAAAACAACTTAGAAAAACTTTGATGGTTAAACCAAAATCGAACTTAAATTATGATGGTTAAACAATTATTGAACCTATTCTTAATGATGTCTACTTCATTATTTACTTTTTTTCCTCTCCGAAATACGGGAACATAAATAAAATACGGGAAAAGATGTGTGCGACTAGAAGCACATATTTAAGTGTTTTCATATTTACATACACTTAAATGAATAATTGATACATTAACATACCTCTCATTTTAGATGTTTGTGAGTATATATTCATCTATTAACATTCCTCTCATTTCAAATGATTTATCTTAAGTGTTGTTACATACACATAACACTTAAACTAGTGTTATACCCGTGCGCTACTCGGGTACGTAAATAAAATTTGTATACTAATACTTTTTATACATATTATTTTTTAAAATATAAAATTATATATCATGTTTAAAAGTTTTTAATGTAATATTAACGCGTTTCAGTTTTCACGTCTAAAAGTTTTTAGTGTAATATCAAGTGCTTAATTTGAGTAAATATATTTTTATCAGCCAATTATATATTTGTATCTTTAGATCTATAAACTTAATTTATTAAAAGTTAAATAATAATGATATCAATCTAATTACACTCAAATTACATCACATAAAATTAAGATCCAAACATAGAATAGATTCTGTTTATACGTATGTAAATTGATTAAGTATAGTTTTTATTGTTTAATTAAATATAATTGAAAACACAAGATAATATTGAATTAAAATATCCATTTAATAATAATTTTAATTTTATGTGAGAACTTATTAGTTAAAACTACGAAAACTTACAAAATAAAATCTTTATATAAAATTTTAAGTTATAAGCCTAGTTACAAAAGTAACTAATATGAAGGTTGTTTCACTACCTGGTAATTATGTTGAGTGATAATTTTTGTGAAGTTATTTACTCATCCACTAACCATCAATTTTAAAGAGCCCCAAAGTGGTAGTGGTGAATTTATAAACAACTTTATGTCATTAACCAACGGTTTTAGAAGACCCACTAAGTGGTTATTAAACATATTGTATACAACTCACTACCAGGTGATTTATGAATGGTTACAAAATTTCCATGTCAAAATTAAAATCATCATTTTTGTGCTAATAAAGCAGATTTTCTCTCTACTCTGTCAAAAACACACACACACACACACATATATATATATATGACAAATATTGTTTATAAGTAAATAACAACATTCATTATTATAAAAGGAAAAAGAAATGACAAATCATAATTCATACGCAATAACCGACCTATGTAACTAACAATAAATACAATTTCATGATAAATAATAACTCACAATGATTGTTAAAAATTTTAAGTTTTTTCATGAATTTTTATATTGATCGGTGTTTCATTGTTTGAATTGAGTATATTATGATAAATATTTTTAATTTTAAATTAGTTCATGTGTGTTATCTATTACGATTAATGATAAATCACTACATTTTACAACATCAGGTTACTAAACTATAACAGATTGATATAATATATTATTAATTATATTTTGAGTTCATCAACTATTTTACACACATCTTAGTTCATTATAAATCTTATGTACGCTTCGATATAAATGTTATCGTAATACGACAACATTTTTAAAATTGGTATATTTAAATTATTCTATACGTAGAGAGAATGAATATAAAAAAGGGATAAAACGTCTATGAATTACATACCCACTGCTTTTGATGAATACAAACAGTTAAAAATATACTAAGTTTTAAAAAATATCATACTACGATAAAATTTATATCAGAACGTAAATAAAAATGAGACGGTTATATATATATAATTATTTTTCTCTAAACAAAATATATCACAAGTTATTAAACATAATTTACAAACAATATATAATTAATTACATTAATATATAATTTTCATAAAAACACATTTCATACCACCCCTCACAATTTACTTTTAACCCCCTCCCAATTAATTTGATTTCGAATTTAGTCTACACTTTCTACGAGTGACATGTTAGTATTTGTTCATATAATATTTATATGTTATGACATTATCATTTTTATGCCATATCATAACATGTCATGACATCATTATTTTCATGTCATAATTGCTCTGTCTTTGCTCTACCAATACTATATATATTAAATTATTAAAATTATTAAATAATTAAAATACCCTTATTTAAATTTACATGTATATAACAACTTAGATAAGTGAAATTGACTTCACAAATCATTTCCCAAAAATATATATATTTTTACTTTCTTCCTTCCTTCTCAATCTGTATTTTCTGTACGGTTCTTTTCTTTCCTGTAAACTCGGGAACACAGCGTGATTATCGGTTAAATTGGAGCTCAATTTGATTGTAAGCTTTTTCACGTTTAACCCAATTTTCGTAGTTTCAATTACTTTCTTTATCCAATAATCTGTATTCTTTCCAATTTGTCTAAAGAATCATCTTTTTCGTATCCTCGGTATGCTTGTTGGCTGCCATTGTTTCTTACATAGCTAGTACATCTCATACGTTTCGATTTCAAGATCAAGCATTTATACTCGATTAGTTACTGGGGCTGCTTTGTTTGCCTTTTCTGTATTATTAACCTAATATTTGGGGTTTGCAAGATTTTAGAAGTTCATTGTATATAATTTGGTTCCTTGGATATTATGTTGATCTGAAACAGGTTACCTCATATGATTAAAAGTGAAGTTTGTTACCTTGAATTAAACATTCTGCTTATGGCAATTTGATTCTTGGAGCATATGTGTAAAGCTTTGCTCATTACCACTTAAAAGTATTCCCTGATAAAACTGATTCTTGGGAGCCTTAATCTATCAAATATGTTATTTTGATAGCTACTGCAATGAAGATGGGGCTATGCAAATGATCATGAAGCCTGTTTTAATAATTTTTTATTTTTTTTATAGGATAGTTAACAAAGAATGGGGTACCCAAATGGGTTGTTACCGCTAGGGAAGCAGCCTCTTTTCTCATTTGGGGTCATCACAGATGTCCAGTATGCTGACATTCCTGATGGGCGTTCATTCCTTGGTGTTCCTCGATATTACAGAAACAGCATTCTCGTGTTGCAAAGGGCAATACGTAAATGGAATGATCACCAGAATATCAGTTTCTCACTAAATCTTGGGGACATTATTGATGGGTATTGTCCCAAAGATCAATCTGTTGATGCTATCAAGAAAGTAACTAAAGAATTTGAGAACTTCAAGGGTCGAGTGTATCATATGATTGGGAATCACTGTCTCTACAATCTTCCTCGCAGCAAGTTGCTCCCGTTGTTGGCTATTTCTAGTGTTGACTCCCGTGCTTACTATGATTTTTCTCCAATACCAGAGTTCAGATTTGTTGTCCTTGATTGTTATGATATCAGTGCAATTGGTTGGCCTCATGATCATCCTCACACGATTGAAGCCTTGAACTTGCTCTGTGAAAAGAACCCTAATCTGGATAAAAATAGTCCCGAAGGATTAGTGGATCTTGAAAGAAGGTTCCTCAAGTTCAATGGTGGTGTTGGGAAAGAACAGTTGAAATGGTTAGACAAAATACTGCAGGAAGCAACCAAAGTTAATCAAAAAGTTGTTATATGCTGCCATATTCCCCTAGATCCTGGAGCTACATCGAAAGAATCACTTCTATGGAATTATGATGAAGTTATGGATGTGATTCACAAGTACGATTGTGTGAAGGTTTGCTTAGGTGGTCATGATCACAAAGGTGGACACTCGGTTGACTCTCATGGGGTACATCATCGAGTGCTTGAAGCAGCATTGGAATGCCCTCCAGGCACCGATGCATTTGGATATATAGATGTTTTTGAAGATAGGTTATCACTTATTGGTATTCACCGGATGGCTAGCAGTGAAATGGTATTCCATCGCTAAATATACTAGTACACTATATTAGCTTGCGGAGGCCATTTAATACAATTAGAATTTGATTTACTTTCCTTGCCTGGGTTTTTCTTGTTCATCATGTTGGGGGTATGATTACAAATAGATCGGTTAGGTCTATTAACCTAGGGAGATTACTTGTCTCTTAAAAACAGGAACTTTTATCTTGTATTTTATAATCTTTCGTTTATCAATATATCATATCAATTTGGTTTGTATCATCATTTATCTAAATAGGTTGAATTTATGTTGTGGACTTTTTTTTTTCAATATTGTTGTGAGAATTTGCAAAGTAAATAAAACATTTATGTAACTTGACTTCCAGGTTTAGAACAATATTCATCAGACATGATGAACGAAGTGTGCATCTTCCTTTTTATTTTAAGAAACAAACATGATTAAACCATATTGCAAACATAAATCTTTTTAGTTGTTGTTGTTGCAAACAAACATCTTTTTAGTTCAAAAAACCAAATGAGGATAATATTTTCTGTATCTAAAAATTCAGCGAGTAATAAAACATTAGTTTTGACTAGCTTATTTCTACTTGGATGCTTTTGCATTCCTCTTCTCCATGTAAAAGAAACCAGCCAATGAGACTATTGAGAAAGCTGAAAAGCAGACAGATGCAATATCAAGTGACACATGGCGACCTGTGATTGCTTGGATCTGGAAGAAGTTTCTAGTTTTTTTAGCGTCTGTGGTCTGGCCAAAAGCTACAGCTTCATCGCGAGCATTGTGTGCATAGGCCCTCACAAAATAGGATGCAGTAGGTATGTCTCTCTCAACAGTCCATGTAAACGAATTGTTTGAAGCAGAGTATGGCTTAGCCACAATCTTGTGTGAGCAGGTCTTGTCTTTTTTCATTTCGTCCTTGGTTTTCCTCCAAGATCTGTCCTTCTGACTAATGGGAGCATAACATAGTTTGACTTTTATTGTCTTGTACTCCGAGTCTGTCTCAGCTGGGTAGCTCCTGTTGAATCCCCATGTCACTGTGATGTTACCCTCCCCTGCCTTGAGCACTACAAATTCGATGCAACGATAATCAAAATAAAAAAGCTTTAAATCTTTATGCATCCACATATCTTTTTCATGATTTATATACTTCATGGGTTGTGTAAAATAAAATTCAGAGTTATGGTCAAACCTTGGCCTTCGGTGGGTGAAGCAGTAACTATGAGAGTCTCTTTAAGGGAGGAGAAGAACATGCAGTAGCCAGTAGCTACAAAGCAATAGAGCAGAAGAGAAACAACCAAGAAACCAGCAGGAACCTCCATTGAAGATGGGTTGACTTTTCAACCTCAATATGTGGGACTTAGATTGAAGGCAATTATGTGGGACTTAGATTGAAGGCAATTCACTTATGCTGGAACTGATTATCTGATGATGAGAAATGGGCACTTTAGCAGCTATTTATAGATCCCAGTGATGCAAGGTATCGATAGTACAATCAACTTGCCTACAATCTTGCTGATTTTTTTAAAGATTATTAAGAACACCTAATATAAATAATAGCAAAGAAAGTCAAATACAACCCACTTGCCTTATAGTATATTGCTTTTTTATTTTTAACATATGACATTGCATCAATATACTAGTTTGTTCCTATGTATCAGGTACAATAACTCTTGATGGTGATCAAAGGATGAGTCAGCCAAGATTGACTTATCGTGCACCGTATAGTTCTTAATGCTGAGGTATAATTTTAACCCTGAGATCCCCTCCTCCATTTTAAATTCTAAGCAAAATAGTGATATATCTCTACTTGATGTAGATTTTTTCCAGGAAGTACTTTGATGATCTTTTTGTGCATGAATAGTAATCTCTACGAACAAAATATATGTTTCTTAAAATTAGGGATGAGCTCGGTTCCAAAACCGGACCGGACCGGACCGGACCGAACCCGAAAAGAATTGAACTCGAAAATGGCGAAAATCTAGAACCAAGAACCGCCCTGTATAGGTGTAACCGGTTCCGGTTCTTTGTTTCCAAAACCTGCAAAACCAGAAATATTTGAAGCCTCTATTAAAATTTTCTCTACCTAAGCTTGCATGCTATGATTACATACCAAAAAATATAAACCAAGTTTGATTAACTTATGATGATTGTTGGAAGGTTATTTTTTACTTATATACATTCAAAAAAAATATCATACGTAAACAAAAAAGCAAAAAGAATTTATCACTATCATCAAAAGGTTATTTTCTACTTGTAAGGAATCAACAATGTTAATATATTTCTTTGCCTTAAAAAAAACATTGAAAGAGATGAGTGAAATTTTGTTACATATTAATTGAAGATAAGATTTTGTTTTAAAAAGTGTTAAAGTGATTGTCCTTTGATATCCCGGTTCGGTCCGGTCCATACGGTTATTTTGCTCATCCCTACTTAAAATGATTTCTCTACCACCATAAGAGATATAGCACACCTGCTACTGAATCAAGATGACATATAATAGCATTTAGGGTTGATTATTTTAACTTCATACCGAGTGCTGCTATGTGTACCTGTTATTTGAAAGATGGATAAAAAAGTTAATCCATAGTTTAATTTGGAGGTAAATTGTAATGTGAATGCAGTCTTCCATCTCGTAGTATAACTATATAATAACACATAGTAAGACCTTTAACTTGAGGGGGCAGGTAAGACTTCTGTTTTTAATGGGGTTAAGTATATGAATTTTCCTTGTTAATTTGTCAATTAGTAAGTTTATCATATAATCTGTCAACTATCTACCCGTGTACTTCAATGACTCATTTGGCATGCGATCTCTATTTTAAGAGTATATTACATATTTCGTCCTTGTGGTACTAATCACACCATTCGTCCATGTGATTCATTAATTACACCCATAGTCACTGATGTTTGAATTTTGTTACATCCGACTGTGGCAGGGGCGGAGCTACCTATTAGGGTGAGGGTTCCATTGAACCCACTGAACAGATTTTTTTTAATGATTTTAGTGTACTTTTTGTATAATTTAGGCTAAATTTTAACGGTGAACCCATTGATTATGTTTATAAGCGTGATTAATTTTAACTATGAACCCGTTGAAATATAATTCTAGCTCCGCCCCTGGACTGTGGGTGTAATTAATTAACCACATGGACGAATGGTGTAATTAGTGATATACCAGTGACTTGGTTATATTTAATGAACCACAGGGATGAATGGTGTAATTAGTGACACGCCACTGGGACAAAATATGTTATTTACTCCTATTTTAATTAATTTAAGTATAATATCAACTTGCATCTCCTAATAAAAGATACGTCACTTTATTTATTATTTCAACTTTTGCGAGTAGAGGTGGCAAGATGGGAGTGTTGGCAAAAGGTCGGGGTTTAAACATGTCATTTTATAGTACGGGTTGAAACGATCCTTGTCGAGTCGCATTGGCTCACTAAAACCCTTTTTAGCCATTTATTAGAATTTTACATAACTATTTGTTGCATTAATTATGATAACAAAAACAATATTAGAATAATAATCTATCTTTAAATAAAACGATTTAAAGGGTTGTAAGCATTCAAAAAAAAGACTTCGAGTGAATCATAATTGTTTGGACTCGTTTTTCCGTTCCCCTTTTAACTAAATTTTTTATTTCGGTTAAGATAAAAAGAAGCCAAAACCCAAGTGGCTCATTCTTAAGTGAATTGGTCGAATTTGCCATATATAGGCTCATTCATAGCGGTGAGGTTCATCATTCTATGTTTGACCTTTTGAAAATTTATTTTTTTTAAAAGGGATTTTCCCTGTTAGGATCTCCCCGGAGGTGCGAGCCTTTGGCCCTGATGTATGCGGTCTAACTGGTGTTACCCGAGGCCGTTTCCGGAAACAACCCCTTGGCCAACCCTTGATTGAAGGCCCCCAGGATTTGATCCCTTGACCTCCCATATGGGAGGCAAGTGGATTATCTGGTGGACCACCAAGGTGATGGTTAAAGTACTAGTAGTACTCTCATATAGCGAGTCATATCTATCTCAATTTCCTGCAGTCTGAATATACCTACACTCGATTCATCTATTTCACTTCTGATATATAGCTAATCAGTTTCTAAATGATTAAGACAGCATTAAATATGTATATTCTAGCAAGAGGCTTTCTGATAAACTTGTGTATTCTGGCAATAAATTCTTTTCTTATGTTTTGCATCTCAATAAAATTGTATATTATAGCATCAGGTTTTCTGATGAATTGTATATTCTATCAAGAGGGCAGAGGCTACTTAATCAAGACAGGCTACTCAGATGTTAACCATCATACCTTCAAACTGAGTATTGCTATGAGTTCCAATCATGTGAATTTGGGTAAAAGTGTTGATTTACAAATTAATTCTAGAGGTAAACTGTAAGATGAATTCACTGTTGCATCCAAGATTACAACTAATGAGAACTTTAACTTTGTATCGAGATTAAACAAATCAACAGATATCTCATTTCTTGGTTACTGCTAATTGACAACTTCCCCGAGAAACATAGGAGCCTCAATCTGGACCATCTTATTAAATGCTCTTATGACTTATTTATTTAATGAGATTAACTATTTGGACTTGTTCCCTAGTTTATTCATAAAGTAGCAGTTTATCATATACCTTTTCGACAATCTGTCATGTACTTTGATTCATTGGCACGTAAATCTCAACCAAATTAATCAAGTACAAAGCACTTGTGTTATAGTACACTATACTATTTTTTAATCTGACTGTTGCAGATAATATATATTACTCTTTTCCTCTGCAACTTATCATGTGGATTAACTCTGTAAGTTTCAACCATGTTCAACGCATCAGTTTGTTTGGCTGTTCATTAAATGAGGTAGTCAAGATTAACTTTTATATACACCGCAGATTTCCTAGATCCGAGGTAAATTTTTAGTATCGAGATCGCTCCTCAATTTAGAATTCGTTGCAAAACGGTGGTACATCCTTACATGATTATTTTCATCCAGGAAATACTATGATGACTTTTTTGTGCATACATACTTATCTCTAGCTAGCGAAATATTTTATTTATTTCTCTGCACCGATAATAAATACAGGATACCTGCTACCAAATCGAGACAGTCAGACGATATTAGTTAGATATAGAGATATTTAAGGTAAATAGGTCAATCTTTGCCATATAAAATATATCGATAGGGTAAATTCGCCACCAATCTTTTGAGAGGTCATTATTTACCACTGAACAAGGCTAAAAGGGCAAATTTGACATCCTAAACATATTAACAGGGTAAATTTGACACCCATCTTTGGAGAGCTCTTTATTTGTCACTGAAGAATATAATATTTGCGTATTTGCCATTGAACATTGGCAAGAGTGCATTTAGTGCTTGGTGTTGGTGTTTTAATGAGGGAGGGAGCATTTGTGTTGGAAAAGAATTAGGGATACACTCAATAAACCCTAGATTTTTGGTGTGGTCATATTTTAGATTGTTAAACACGTAATTTGTATATCTATCTTTCTTAACGCATTTTTCTAAAGAAATTAACCGAATAAAAGCCTATGTTTCTCTGAATTTATTCTCAATTAATTTCCAACACATCCCATGTCCTGTTATCGAACTTTTTGTATAATCTGATGTGTTTAACAACTGACGAAAAACTTGTCTTTTCAAACAGCATATTCTTGAAGTTAACACCGACCTATTGCCAATGTTCAATGGCGAATTCACAAGCATTCTATTGTTCAGTGGCAAAAAAGAGCCTTTTAGAAATGGTTTTGACATGCATGTTTTGGATGGAAAGTTAACTCTTTTAGTCTATTTCAACCAATAAGGGCCTTTCAACTGATTGGTGGAAATTTTACCTTATTGATGTGTTTTGGATGGGAAATTTCTCTTTTAACCATTATCTTAACTTCATACTAAGTGCTGCTAAACATTCCAGTCATGTGAAATATGATGGAAAAGGTTAATCCATGAGTTCATTTAAAGGTAAACTGTAATGTGAATGCACTCTTCGGTCTAGTAGTTTAACTATATAATAATAACTCGCAGTTGTTAATTCATGGTAAGAACGTTAACTGGTATATATATGGATTTGTTTCCTAGTTAATTTGTCAATTAGTAGGTTTTACCATATAATTTGTCAACTATCTACCACAGACTTCAATATCTTATCAGGCATATATGCTATCTCGATATATCTTTTTAAATTTGATCAAGTAAGTAACACATCGACTTACATCTCCAAATCAAAGGTTTATGATATTATATGTTTGACTTTTAGATGTAGATATGTACCACATGCACTACCTCCGTCATGCTTATCTCAAGCTCTCATCATCACATTATCCTTACCATTTGATATCGATATGATTCGTTTGTTTCAAGCTCACCAGTTACTAAAAGATTAAGGCATTATTTAATTTAAATATTCTTAATAAGCTCTTTTTATCTAGTTGCCATCTCATCTTATACAATAACTCAATAATGTTTTATAAAAGTTGGGAATTACTGCAAATGAAATATCTGCTTAGATTTATGTTTGTGTGCTGACGTCTTGACGAGGCCTTTCACTGTTACTGGAAGCTTAATTCTTCACCTGTAAGTGATCTGTGATACATTATGCATTATATCATAAACTCATAAACTATGATTCTTTTTTATTTATATATTTAAAAATGTTACTTTCAAGACGTTAATTCCCACACAGTTGAGTGTTGACTATCTCGTTTCTGTTGGCATGCCTTCTCTTTTTCTCTTCTCCATGCAGGAAAAATCAGCCCATGCAAGGTGTAACTATGGAGAAAGCAGAAAAACAAATTAGTATATTCTTTTGTCATATGATGGTAATGATCAGTTCTTCCTAGAAGCAGCTGCATCAATATGATTCATCATACTAGATGCTCTTTTTGATCTTTCTATAATTTTAATATCATTAATTAGTTAATTTTTAAATTAGTAGTAGGTTTGTCAGATATTTTGTCAACTTTCTATCGTGTACTTCAATGACTCATTGGCATGCTTGGCTCTTTCTATTTTAATTCAATCAACACATCTTACACCTCCAAAGCAAAGACACGTCGCTTCTTTTCAATTTTTTTCAACTGCTGCGTTGTTCATAATGCTATGTTTGACTATTTGATGTGGATATATATATTATACAAGACTAGTCTATTCACACGACCGAATACTTATCCTGCATTCCTGCAGTTGACTAAATTATTTTACTTCTATATTATAGCTCACAGGTTACTAAAACGATTCATATAGCAATAAAGTTGAATATTATGTAAATAAGATCTCTGATATTCTGTACTTTCTGGAACCTGCAAAGAAAGCAACAAGCTTGATATGTTTGGTAAACTGTACTGAATTCATCACGTATTTGCTTTATCATGTCGTGCCTCAGTAGATAAATATACAAAAACTTCATGATAGTTTCATTTATCCAAATTTCTTCTAATCCTATACAATAACTTGAAGATCATATAAAATGTAGGACTTGCGAAATATGTTGGACAATAAGACTGAAAAAGATACCGGTAGTATAGGAAGAACATAAATATTAAGTGTAGCTTACAAGTTGACATTTGGATTCAAATCAATGAAGAAAGCATCTTTCTTATTTTCCATCTTTTTTTTTGTAAATATTTGTTTAAGAAAACTAACATGATTAAGTCATCTCTATTACAAGAATCTTTTTATTTATCTGCACTCCCCAACAATGCACCAGTAAGTGCTCTGTGATGAGTTATGCAGCACACCAGTACAAAAACTAAATTAAAAGAAAAAGAAAGAAAAAGCAATTTATATTTTTTTTCTCCCTGTATTAGATCATTAACTCTGGAATTCCACCCTGTTGACAATCTTATTTCTGTTGGGATGCCTTTGCATTTCTCTTCTCCATGTAAAAGAAACCAGCCAATGAGACTATTGAGAAAGCTGAAAAGCTGACAGATGCAATATCAAGCGAAACATGGCGACCTGTGATTGCTTGGATCTGGAAGAAGTTTCTAGTTTTTTTAGCATCTGTGGTCTGGCCAAAAGCTACGGCTTCATCGAGAGCATTGTATGCATAGGCCCTCACAAAATAGGATGCAGTAGGTATGTCTCTCTCAACAGTCCATGTAAATGAATTGTTTGAAGCAGAGTATGGCTTAGCCACAATCTTGTGTGAGCAGGTCTTGTCTTTTTTCATTTTGTCTTTGGTTTTCCTCCAAGATCTGTCCTTTTGACTAATGGGAGCATAACATAGTTTGACTTTTATTGTCTTGTACTCTGAGTCTGTCCCAGCTGGGTAGCTCCTGTTAAATCCCCATGTCACTGTAATGTTACCTTCCCCGGCCTTGAGAACTGCAAAGTCAATCAGCGCTAATCAACAATTTTTTTTAAATCTTTATGCATCCCCCACGGGCGGAGCTAGAAAAAGTGCCAAGTGAGGACAAGCTCAAGGGTGTTTGTAGGGTCTGGCATTTAGCTCTTTTGGGTAAATTTTTTTTATAGATCAAACCGAAGTGAATCACGCGATTTCTGATTGCACCAAACCAATCCTAAAACCGAATTTGGATTCGCTTTCAACCCGAAAATTAGAATTCTTATTCTTAATTCTAATTGTTGAATTAGCAATGCATAGGACTGAGAAATATTGAAATTATTATAAAGTTTAATGAATTTTTATATCTTAGTAGATTTTTTTTTGTGTAATTAAACTATAGGAAAAGGGGAGATGTTTAATTATTTTTCATTTTAATAGCATAATTTTTCTAAATTGAATTAATTGTCACAGAGACTCGAAACAGCAATTCAGGCTATAAAAAAGGTAAACAAACTAACCATTTCATCGACTCCTTAACCCATATTTAATGTTCCATTTTAATTCTGGTTAACTTTTTATAGAATAACAAAATACCAAAATATCCTTAAGTTTATATTTTTGTACACAAACACAAGATGTTCTGCCCCATATACACCTTTTGGTGATCTATGCAGTCATGAGTTGTGTAAGATAAAAGAGAGAGCTATGGTCAAACCTTGGCCTTGGGTGGGTGAAGCAGTAACTGTGAGAGTCTCTTTAAGGGAGGAGAAGAAATTGCCATGGCCAGTAGCCACAAAGCAAGAGAGCAGAAGAGAAACAACAAAGAAACTAACAGGAACCTCCATTAATGGTGATAGTTTGACTTCTGAAACCAGCTGAAGTCTTTGATTGCAATCCACTTATGCTGCCGATGATGATCGGATGATGAGAAGATGGGTAAAGATTTGAAATTAAAGCAAGTATATATAGAGCCCAATGATGCAGGGCATAATATTTATCAACTAGTGTATAAATAAATTAATTTCTACTCATTCTAAAATGCGCTTTAATTGTAAAGTCAACTATAACTACCCTCTGTTCTTGGAGTTTGAAATATTATTAATATACAGTTCTCATAAATATATTGAAAACTGACCCTATTTATGTGCTGGGATAACTCTTAAGCATGTTCAAGGGATCAGATTGTTTGTGTTTGGGCTGGCTGTGTAAGATAAGTTGACTTGGTTTACAAACACACACAAGGATTTACATTGACTTTTGCGTTTGTCCCCTAAAACATTGAAAGAACATAAGACGAAGAAAAGCAAACGAGTCTCACAAACACACTCAGTTACATTGGGCTTTTCCTTGTCGGGAAAGGCACACCAGCCATGGTTGACCAAGCCACATCATTGGCTTCTCATATCGGGCTCTCGGTTTGATTAGTCGTACCTCGTAGACAGTCGGTTGTTCGTATTTCATTTTCTTCTTCCAAGCCCTTATTTCTTATAAAGGCGCTCACTGAGTTACTTATGGAATCTCAAATAATAAGACCCACATTTGAATAAAGCCTTTAGGTTGGGAGATCTCAAAGCAGTGGCGAATCCAGGATTGAAACATAGAGGGGTCCAACATAGTTTATGTGACGGGATAAGTTAGTCAGGAGGATT
>JAUEJL010088126.1:0-14532 GCA_032274825.1 Drosophyllum lusitanicum
TGATGGTTCCATACTTAGCATATTTTCATGAATCTGATTCAAACAACACATGTTTGAATACTTTCTAAGTCATACTGCAAGTAGGGTTTGGTTATCATCAAATTCTATGTTTTAAGATAGGCAGAGTTGATTATTAAGGTGAAGTGATTATCTCCCCAACACTACTAAAAGTCAAAATTAGACTTTCAATTTTAATAAAATAAATGGATAGGATTTAATTTTGATTAAACGAATGATCAAGATCTTCTAATTAAATTGATCAAGGTTAGTCTTTTATTTATATTAGAATATTATAATGTAAAAATATTAATTTAAGAATTTTTTTTTGGATAATTTGATTATACAAGTCATTAATCTATACACCCAATCTTAACTATTTCCTAACAATTGTTACAACCAAACCTTTCATTACATCATATATTGCTGTCATAAATTGATTGGATGAATTTGAATAGGGAGTGAACATTTCTTTTCAAACCATCTTAATTTTAAGTGAATAGGTTTGGGGTAAAATAAGAACTAAACTCAAGAATATCTTATGTATAGTTTTCTTTTAAATTATTTTCTTTTTTTTCTTAAAAATATTCAAGAACAATGTGATAAAGTGGTAGAAGTGGTAACACATTTTTACACTCACCACAGACACATCAGATTTTTTTTATACCACTTAGTTTCATATTACCCAACCAAATTATATGATGCAAATATTATCTAACTAACTAACTACACAAAATTTAAAAAAGAAAAGTAAAAAACCAAATAGACCCACCTTCCCTCACTACACTTTCATAAAGCATACCGCTTCACATTTTCATAGAGTGGTAGGAGTGATCACCTTTCACCACAACGTCAAGTTAACTTTCCACTTTCATCACTTAACATACCACTCGACCTTGTAATAATTATTGTTTACCACATCAAATTCTGAAACTCATATTATTTATTAATTTCATAT
Organism: Drosophyllum lusitanicum; assembly: GCA_032274825.1. Taxonomy (NCBI): domain Eukaryota; kingdom Viridiplantae; phylum Streptophyta; class Magnoliopsida; order Caryophyllales; family Drosophyllaceae; genus Drosophyllum; species Drosophyllum lusitanicum. Next base: position 956 of record JAUEJL010088126.1, read on the forward strand.
ATAATAATACTTAATAAAAATAAAATAATAATTTTAAAATAAAACGAAATAAAATTAAGTCTTTTAGCAATGTCAAATAATCTCCAAGATTATTCCAATAGCATAAGTAGCAATTATACAAAAACTACAAATTAAAGTTTCACATAAAATTAAAAATGAGAGAAATATTGTAAATTTTTATAGTTTTACTATTATTGTCTGTATACCTTTTGGAACAGGTGTTCTTTCTAGTATCAAAGTAAAAAAGACGAGAGATGGTAGAGTGAGGTGAGGTGTAAGTAATTATTCAATAAAAATGGGAGAGTAATAAATGAATGAAATGGTGGGAGTTAGAAAATGTAGGTTGGTGGATGAATTCATGGCGGTTTGATCAACTCTCATTTGTTCATCGTACGGACGAGGGCGCTCCCTTCAATTATCAATTATGTACCACCACCACCAGATTCTTTCTTGCCTCAACAATCGGTGCATCTTAATCTGTTTCTCATATCATATTCTAAGGTAGCGTTTGGTTTACAGAATATTTTTGAAGGAATTGGAATTTGTGAAGGAATCTGTCAGGAATTAGAATTTAAATGTGTAATCTGTTTGGTTGACAGGAAATGGAATTGAAATCTAATTCCATATTATGTTTGGTTTGCAAACAATACAGATGAATTTGATTTTAGTAACGTAAATGACATAATTACCCTTATAGGGTTACCCACGTTCATTAGTTGCAATATCTCACATTGAATACACCACAAATCAACGATGGAGAGAAAGAGAGAGAGAGAGCTTGCGGAGGAAGCCGGCGGAGGGGCAGAGGAAGACAGAGGCAGCAACAAGGCGATCGACGGTGACAACAAGGCGGTCGACAACAACAGGGCCTCTCGATGATGACAAGCTCGACGAGTTCCGAGGTCGACGGCGACAAGATCGACGGTGACAAGCTTGACGGTTCCAAGCTCGAGGCGACAAGCTCAACGGCGGCAGAGCGAGGCGATCGTCGGCGACACGCTCAACGGTGGCAGGGCCTCTCGACGGTGACGCAGAGGCGATGATGCGAGGGACTAAGCCGGCGACCGTCTGGTGAACGAGGGCTGAGGGAATGAAGCTTCTTGTGAAGCTGTGAAAGGTAGCACTTCTGGGATTGTGAGAGGGTCTAATGGTAATAAGCCACTTTCCTTCCTCCTCTGATTTTAAAATCCCATGTATTGATGAAGGATTCTACATTCCCTTGTATGAAGGATTTTATTTCCTTCTGATTCCAATTCCAAGCTCAACCAAACATGGGATTTGCTAGGAATTGGATTCCAATTCCCACAAATTCCTATAGAATCCCTCCAACCAAACACCTCCTTAGAATTGAATTTGAATAATCGTTTAAGTCAAGTAAAAAGTGAGTTTTAATTTTAACAAAATGGAACTTCAATTTAACTAATATCTTTTTTACCACCCCAAACAACATATATCAACACACACCCACATATGTTCAAACACATACACATGCATTTAATCTTCAAATACACATCACTAATTTTGAAGAGAGAGGAGAGAGAGAAAAAAAAGGAGATATAAAATTTCAAAAAGACAAAAATGCTTGTGTTGGCTCGAAGGATAAGGGGAGTAATGGATGAGAGGATGATTGGATTTATTTAAAAATAAACGAAGTTAACATTTAAAAAAGTTAGAATTTTAAATTTATAACTAGAATTATAAAAGTATTTAAGTATTAAATAAGAGATAACATATAAACTTTGACAGTTAAAACCTAAAATAAAAAAAACTCATGACATATAAAAATACAATTCACGTCATTCCATCACTCCTACCTTCTATATCCCCTCGCTACCATTGTATGCAGTCCTATCTTCTTCCATAGCATGTATCATTTATTATTTCTATGCGTAAAAGTCCTTGAATTAGTTCACAAAATGAAAACAAACAACCTAACCACGTTATAGACGAAGCAATTATGATGGGAGAGAGAGAAAGTGATGGGAGAGAGAGGGTAATTGTGATGGTGGAGGCTCTACGGTGGCGGTGGTAGTGGAGGAGCTTAATCTGTTTAGAGAGAGAGATGAGAGAGACAGACGATGGTGGAGGTGGTGGATCCTACTATTGCAGTGGAGTGGTAGTGGAGGTGATGGAACTTATGGTGGTTATGGGTGAGTCTTAAGAGAGAAAAAGAGAGAAGAGAGAGAAAGTGAAGTTGAAATGTGAAGAAAGAGAGAGAGAGAGGTGCAGACAAAGGTTTTAGATTTAAAACGAAGGTGACATTGATATATAAATTAAATTTATTAAATTTAAAGTTTTTAAAAAAAATTGAATAAAAATGTCACATCGGGATTTGGTTGCCTCGTCAATTGAGTTTTAATCCATAACCTATACTTCTGGTTACCGGTATTAGAAATCAAAATTTATAATCCTTTTTCAGCAATTTACCCTTTAATGATTGATATAAATATTTCAAATTGTCAATTTTCATCATGTGACTTGAATGAGTGGGTACCTATTTATCTCAATATGTGTGTTTACCTTAATTAAACTGATTTAGTTGTATTAATTACCATCTTAGTAATATCTAAGAGAAAATAGGAAGACAATTGTTTTTTATTTGGAGTGTGTAGAGTTGTCTATTTAGCAATATCGTAATCTTATAAAATATAAAATTTCAAAATAGCCCCTATAAAGTTTCAAATCACCTTATTATTTGACGATTTCAATTTAATTAGAAAATGATGCATACACAATATATTTTTTGAATTTAACTAATATCTTTTTTACCTTCTACTTTATCTTATATTATAATTGAATTTAAATAATATTTTGATTTGAGTAAAAAATAAGTTTTAGTTTTAACTAAATAAAAATTGAATATAACTAATATCTTTTTTACCTCTTAAACTCATATATCAACACACACCCACATATGTTCAAACACATACACATGCATTTAATCTTCAAATACACATCACTACATTTAAACCACCAGCATTTTGAAGAAAGAAGAGACAAAGAGACACAAAAAAAGAGAAAAGGAGATATAAATTTCCAAAAAAAAAAAAGACAAAATTGCTTGCGTTGGCTCAAACGATAAGGGGAGAAATGGATGAGAGGATGATTGGGTTTATTTAAAAATAAATAAATTTAGTATTTAAAAAAAAGTTAGAGTTTTAAATTTATAAATTATGGAATTATAAAAGTATTTAAGTATTAAATAAGAAATAAAATATAAACTTTGAGAGTTAAAACCTAAAATAAAAACAACCCATGACATATAAAAATACAATTCACATCATTCCATCACTCCTACCTTCTATATCCCCTCACTATCATTCTATGCTGTCCTATTTTCCTCCATAGCATGTATCATTTATTATTTCTATGCGTAAAATTCTTTGAATTAGTTCGCAAAATGAAAACAAACAACCTAACCACGTTATAGACGAAGCAATTATCTATATATGCTCCTAAACTATGGTCTTTCAACTAAAAGTTGCCGTCTATTTGATATACACATCGTACAGAACCACTCTTATTCACAGAAATCAAAGAACCATTCTCATCCGATAATTAAAAAGGACAAACTAGAAATGTAAATACTTAAACGCCATCAGAATCCAACTCCTCAGCAATTCATCAAACTTCATTTTTGTAAGCTTTTACCACTAAAAGATTAAGTTATAGCCTTAACTTGTACATTTTATAGAATTTAAGCAAAAATTTTAGGGTCAATAATGGTTTAACCATCAAAGTTTTAGTTCAGCTTCGGTTTAATCATCAAAGTTTTTTTTTTCAAAAGATTTTACCATAAAGTTTGAATTTGTTATGATTTAAGGCTCAATGTTACACTTTTTTTTGGATTAAATCTTAAAATTTTTTTCCAAACGATTTAACCCTTAAATTCTTATTAAAAAATGATTTAACCCTCAAAGTTTTGTTAAGTTTTTAAAAAAACTAAAATGCATAATCAAGTGTAGAGGGTGAAATCGAAAATCATACAAAACTTAAGTGATTAATCAGTTTTTTAACAAAACTTCAAGGTTTAAACCATTTGAAAAAAACATTGAGGTTTAAATCACAACAAATTCAAAACTTAATGGTAAAATCATTAAAAAAATTTGATGATTAAACCGAAATTGAACAAAAACTTTGATGATTAAACCATTATTGACCCAAAATTTTATACCAAACTTAGTTTTTTATCTTGACATGTAATTGAATTATTATTATTTTTTAAAATGCATGTAATAAATGCATATTCGTTATTGAAAATGCATGTTCACACAAATGTAAAAGGAATAAGTAGAAGTAGTTTAATGAACACATGTCTAAAAACAATTGTGTTTTCAATACAAACAACCAATTGTAAGTCTCAAACCAAAATGCAGCTCTAATTCAAAAATCATCCAATACAAACAACCAATTGTAAGTCTCAAAACACATAATGACCATAAAAAAACACTCAAATGCATCTTACCTAAAAACGAATAAACCTGTATTATAGAATGCATATATCAGCATCAATGTTATCAAGCAAATAAGTACGGGCGTTCCGTAGAAGTGAAAAAACGGGTCCCTTATATACACACATATAAGTAAAAATTTACTAATACTACGATATCTATTATATCAAAACTAAAATAAAAGAAATGTAGTAAAATAGTTTATCCTATATATATAGTTACATGAATCGTGAAGTTCTCTTAGCATTAATGGAAACAAAGTTATGAATCAACTTTTCGTAATCAATACTCTCCAATATATCATTCTCAATAGTTATCATTGCCAATCCATTAAGCATTTCTTGTGACATTTTGGACCGTAAGTAAGATTTCAACAGCTTAAGTTTTGAGAAACTTATTTCTACAGATGCAACATGAATAGTCAAAAAGACTATATGCAATAATTGCATTGGTAAAACAATCAACTACTTTCAAGTATTTTAAGACATCGTTAGGTCGTGTATAGTTTCCACGGGTAAAAATGTGTCGAGCAGCTTTAACTCCATATAAAATTCATTTGCAATAAGTGAGAATTCAAGACAACTACAACATGATTTAAGATCTTTGTCATTAAATTCCTTCAACTTTTTAGGAAACAAAAAACTAAATACTTTTTCATACTTTTTATACTGTTCAAATCTGGTTTTAAGAGAAGCACTAGCTTGATCAACAATATATAAAAAATAATTAACTTTATAATTCTCATGAACTGAAAATAAGACATCTTGATCACTTTGATTCTCATCAAATTATTTTATTCTACGAACCTGACGCCTCTGAAGGAATACCGGATCAATATTCATTTCAATGGCAAGTTCCTTAGCATCATCGATAGCATTGAATCAATATTCATTTCAATAGCAAGTTCCTTAGCATCATCAATAGCATTACATAACCCTGTTTCTCTAAAATCCTCGAAGTATTTGATCAACATGTTCACTTCTTTAATATATTAATCAAAACATGGGCTTTTTAAAATTTTATTTTTTAAATTGTGGGTTTTGAAAAATTGTAATATAATATATACATATATAAGTGTGCCCCATTTGAAATGTGGGTCATGTGCGGCCGCATCTCCTGCGCTCCCTCAAAGACAACCCCGAATAAGCTGTCTAAAAAATTATTAGACTATGCGTTTACTATGAAAATGCGTATCCATGTTCATTTTGAGGTTAAATATAAACAATTAAACAAAATCCATAACTAGAACAACGAAATCAAACCCATTGGGCCGAGAAATCAAAACTTGTGCATCACCAAATTATAGCACCTCCACTGTAAACCCAAAGAAAACCCGATCGGAGAGACATTGAAGGGAAGCGGTCGAGAACCGGCACATAATTTGAGAGTTTAGACGTTAAACTTTGGGCAACATGATTTTATGCTTCAAGTCGTGTAGAGTTTCCAGCAAACAGTGCGATGATTTATGGGGCGGCAAGAAACCAACGAGCTGTGGGTGCGACGAGTGTCCGGTAAAAGAGTGGTGGTCAACGGTCGGCTACTTGTAGTCTTGTAGATCGGGAATGGCTTCTCATGGTGGAGAGAGAATTCCAATTTCCAAATACAGTAGTCATCTGGAATCGAGAAAGAATATTTTTTTAACACTAGAACATACTCATACGTAATATACTCATAATTCAATCTACATCTTTTATCTATGGTTAGACAAGAATCCATGACCATAGGCTATGGGGAAAACCTTTCTAACACCTTAGTACCGTTAAGTTACAAGTTTTTTTGGATATTAAATTCCAAAAAATACCCTTTGCAAGGTATATACATTCTTAAATATGTTATTAATTTAAAAATACAGATTTAGTGTTCGTCCTTGATTAAGTTAATCTAATGGTCAGACTAAGTTATTTAGATTTTATATATAAGGTTAGTTCTATTCGGATTATACACACACATGTGAAGGTTCATTTGAGAACTGTTTTTATTACCAGTACCGCAAGAACCAATCTTGACCTTCGAATAATGTAACGCCTCAAAGATTTTTTTAAATATAAATATAAAATCCCAAGCCGTCATCTCATAACATATTCGTAAACCACTAATTAAAGTTTTACAATCTATATCAATTCGGAGTAGCAACATTGTTTGAATATCGGAAGCGATAAAAAGTTTAATAAAAGAAGCTCTAATGTCATGCCAGAGCTTTCCCTTGTCCACACCCAAAGTTCCTGAAAAGAACAACACACATCGAGTAAGCATATAGCTTAGTAAGCTTTCACAACACTTAAACCTTATACCAGTTAGCACACAGTTCAAGTATAAGTATACATCACATCACATATCGCCACACGGGTGGGTAAGTGCCCCGCTGCACAAGATTGCCAATGCTACAATAATAATAAGCCTCACAGCTTCGCATAATGGTCACATCGACCTAAACAATACACACAAGAACATACATCACAACATAATGAAAAAGTTAGAAACTCACATTGTCAGCGGTACAAAGTAATCACAACAACAATAGTAACTTCGGAAGTTAAATATATCTATCGATAAGAACCTACGAACATGGTTCCGCTATATCAAACATTGGGTATGGTTAAACTATGCACACGAAAAAGTGCATAAACAATGGTGAAATCCAAACCCAAATGTAAGTTCTAACTAGGAATAATTGCAATAAAACTAAGAACCAATCAAAACAATACATCTATTACATCAATTAGTCAAGCAAATTTGGAGAAAAACATCAGTTCTAGCTACTTGAAGAAGAAACCCTAACATGAAGCTTGCAACAATGGTGAAATGGGAAAAACCAAGTCATAAACCTACTTGATTCTCATCTAATGACATTAAAATAGACTACTCCATACTAAACTTGAAAAAATCTAAGAAAACAAAACTAAAATTTAAGATAAACACGAAGGGAAGTGTAAACCTAGATAAAAACCAATAGAGAAGATAAAGATGAAGCTCCAAGGCAATATCCAAACTTCAAATCTTCTTCTCTTTAGATGAATTTAATGAAAATTTGACCTAAAGCTCTGAAATGAATTGCATTTTGGTAATTTCGGGTGCATTTTTACTTAATCTGGGTTGATTTACTTAATTTTGTGTCTTAATCTGGGTTATGATGATTTGAATGTTTAACGGGGGTTTTTAAAACAATTGAAGTCTAGAAGGGAGGAGTGTGAGAGATGTAAATTTTTTATTTTCCAATTTTGTCCTTTACTAGATATGATACTTAGAATTTATGTGAGATTCTCTAGGCTTCATAGATAAAGAGGAGTTTATTACATATTCTATTCTATATCTAATAGTGTATGAAAACTTCTTGAAAGCGGCTCTAAGTTGGTATTTAGCCTACAACTATTCTGTGACTGAATCTTCATTTTTTCTAGATTATATGAATCAATACTATTAGATTCTAGAATATTTACTACTATAATGGACATTAAATACTAGGCTTGGAAAAACATGCCATTAAATGTATATTCTTTTAATGGAAAAAAAATACCGGATTGAGAGAAAAAAAATTCATTATTTATAATTTGATTGAGACGCCACATGTAGAGACATATCTTCATCATGTTTTCATCTGGTCATGTTAAATAAAATGAATAGTTTATTCATGGATAAAAAGCAAAGGCGATTAATTTAGTGACAGATTATGATTATTATTATTATTATTATTGTTATTATTATTATTATTATTATTACAAACGAAATTATAGTTAATTGATGTTATTTGCAGTGTGTATAAGACAATATTCTTTAAAATGTATTTAACTATACACGTTCTGCTATTGTATGTATTGAACTTTAAAACTTTCTATTGTGTATATCAAATTTTAATTTGTTGCTATTATATGTACTTTTATACATAAGAAATGAAGCATGTATATATTTAGTATATACAATAAAAAATTTAATACACAAAATAGCGACAAATTAAAATTTTGATACATACAATATAAATTTTAAAAATATGATACACACAATAACAAAAGATGTAGAATTAGATACATTTAAAATAACTTTATCATATATATATATATATATATATATATATATTCTTGTAAATTGTTTGATATTATAGAAAATGATACTATTATACTAATTATTATTGCTATCTTACTTTGTTAGTTCTATTTATTTATAATAGCTACTTTTTATTACTTAGACTCTTTAATATTAGTTTTATTAGGTTCATTAACATAACTTTAATTACTATTTCTATTATTACTAACGACCCAAATACTACAAGAGTCACGACATATATTTAAAGTAAAATAATAACGAATTGTACACTTATTACTATCGAATCAAATGTTTTTTTACCTCTTCTTTGTATACAATATTCATTGTCTTTAAAGTTAGGTTCATATTTGTATACCACATTCATTATCTTTTATAAAGTGGTAAGAAGAATGTTGAATATAGTCCATATTTAATTCATAGTTCTAAGAACTAATTTTAGCCTTTGGATGAATGACATCAATGGTTTAGATTGCATTTTAAAAATTTGGACGGAGTGGCATTTTCGTAATTCACATGTGATGCTTTTACAAATCACATGTGATTGTATACTGAATCATATATGATTGAATATTAAAATTTTTGGACTATGATTTTACATGGGCTTTATTGAACACAACTCTAACGGGTAATTGCGTAATTTTACTAGCCGCGTGAACTAAACAGAATGATAATACACGTGTATGATTTTAAATTCGAGGTACTAAAAAATTCACAAGTTAAGGTGTCAACATTTTTTGAAAGTGGATTTTTTTACCTTCAAAGATATAACTGATCTTCTCAACAAGTAATGCAATGTTACATGTAAAATCATCATAATGGCATGCCATGACCATATTGTTAGTTGTTAATAATCAATTGCATAAGAAAGTATTAAACATTTCTATGACATGATTTAATAATCAATTGTAGAAAAAAAGTTTAAATATTTAGAATGAACAATTATAAACAAGATCCGGTACATTTATTGTATAGTTTTTCCTTAAATTTATAAAAGTAACGAGGTTATACAAACAAAATTTTAAATAAAATACGAAAACTATTTTTTAAATGCAAATGTTTAAAATAAAATGAAGAGAAATATAAAATTGTGTGGTTAGAAAAGTGGTGATATTTTATTTTAATTAATTCTTATGCATTCATGCTATCTAATTTATATTATAGTTCTGCAAAGAATTTTTATATATTCATGCTACTTAAGAAGGAAAATGAGAAAATTTGAAGCAAAAAGAGGAAAGAAAAAAACTCTTTAATAAGCAATCTAGGTTTTTCATCTACAAACATAACAACTAAACTTGAAATAAAAATATTCATAAGAGTTAACCTTTGACATTAAAAAATTGAAATTATGTTTTACTAAAATAATAAAAAAAAATTAATTTTATATAGTTCTTATGCTTCTATGATAAGTTTTTGATATTAAAGTTTTTATAAAATAAGAAGTGATTAAAATCTAAGGCATTGGCATAACGGTACTGGAGTTTGAAAAAAAAGTGCTCGCTAATCTTAAGGTTATGGGTTCAAGTCCTGGTAGTGAATATATGATGTAAAATTAGATTGATGTGTGTGTTTAGCTATTAAAAAAGTACGCTTCATTAAAAGTGAAATTAAATATCGATGTTGAACGACAATTGTTAAAAATAAAAAAAATAAAAAAAATGGTACGCAAGCCGTATAAAATTGATTAAAGACAAAATTAAGATTTAATTTTGAATAAATATGGTTAAAATCACTCAATTAAAGAATGATGTTAATTTTAACCGAATGAAATGTTAATATTATCTAATTCAATTGATAAGTTTTAGTCTTTTATATATCTAAGATAAAATCTTTGTATACCTTTATCTGTCAATCCTTATTAATTTTTCTTTTCCAACGGTTCTTAGATAAGATATGAATTTATCTAACCGAGTTTCATATGTATTAAAAAACAATTCAAAATGTATTTACAAAAGTTGTCCAAAATGTGTTTAATGGTTCAAAACAATCTATAAGTTAGAGACAAAAAGTCGTATTCGATCCGGTATTCAACCAATTTTTTTGAGTTTTTGGTACGGTCTAATCAGGTTTTACCCATACGCACATCTATTTGAAAACTTAAACACAAAAATTCTTACTACACACAGTAATTATGATTTTTAAACCTCTATAATCTCACGAATTCTACAAAGATATCTTCTCATAAAATTCATTCCGGCTAGGCGGCTATATAACCTCTCCACATCTAACAATTGCATTTTCATATATCAAAAGTTAATTTACACTTGACCACAAATCAAAATGCAGCTCTAACTAAAAAATTATCCATTACAAACAACCAATTGTAAGTCTCAAAAACACATAATGACCATAAAAAACACTCAAATGCATCTAACCTAAAAATGAATAAACCTGTATTTTACAATACATATATAAGCATGAATGTTATCAAGCAAATAAGATGTCGAAAAAATTAACTAGAACAACGAAACCATACCAACTAGGCACAGAAATCAAAACTTGTGAAGCACCAATTAAAATGTAAACCCAAAGAAAACCGTGATCGGAGAGACGTCGACGGCAAGCGGTCGCGTACCCGAACATAAATTGAGATTTTAGACTTTAAAATTTTGGGTAACAAGGTTTTATGCTTCAAAGTTGAGTGGAGTTTCCGGAAAACTGCGATGATTTACGGGGCGGTAAGAAACCAACGAGCTGTGGGTACGACGAGTGTACGGCAAAAGAGTGGTGGTTACCGGTCGGCTACTTGTAGTCTTGTAGATTTGGAATTGCTTATCATGGCGAAGAGAGAAATCTAATTTCCAAATAGAATGGACATGTAGAATTAAGAAGGTATATTTTTTTAAACAACAGAACACTCACACTCTAATATACTTCTAACTAAATCTATACTTCTCGTTAACGGCCGGACTAGAACCCAAACCATAGGTTATGAGAAAAACCTTTCTAACACCCTGGTATCCAGAGATACAAGCACTTTAGTGATTAAATTCCAAAAATACCCTTTGCAAGGGATATCTATTTCTTAAATACATTATTAATTACAAAAAAAAATCAAATTTAACATCCTTGATTAAATTAATCAAGTTCTTTAGGTTATATATATATAAGGTTAGCTCAGTACTGAATCATTTATATATATTGGAAAGGGTTCATTTGAGAACCGTTCTTATTCTGAGAACTGCGAAAACTAATTTTGACTTTCGATTAAATTAAAGCAATAACTAATAATATTGTGACATAATTGTAAATGAGAAATCACACCCGCTAGCACCATTAATAACTCATAAATGATGGACATTTTGAGAAATCTGTAACACTCAAAGGTGAAATTCTTTATTTAATTATATAATAATATTATTATAATTAATATTTATTACACATGAGAAAACAATGACATGCAACTAGAAGGACTAGTTTTACCATAGAGTAAAAATGAAAGTATAGGGAATTGAATTGTCAATTTCCCAGTTATGTAGATATTTTGGAATGGCTAATGCCCCTTTTGTTTAAGTTTTTATAAAATCTTGTGTAAACTTAATAAAAACACTACTTTGAAAATGTATCTTGCTTCCGCTATGAAGGTTATCCCTACTTTTCAATCTATTTTTATATAAAAAAGTTGTTTTATGATGAAAATTTATTTATGAAAGTTGGGGAGTAGCAAAATCAGTCTTTATTGAAAAATAACTCATTAATAACGGTTCATCTTGACGCAATTCACATTTAGGTAATATATAAAATGAACAAAATACCTTTGATGCAATTCATGCTTAGGGATTTTATATAATTAAAGTATTAACTAATTAAACGATTTCGAACCTTAGGCGTCACAACTTGCCACAGATCGAGAACCCGTTTCATCGTACTCACGTCTCCGACGCCGACTACCGACCTCCCTTGTATTTGTTCTCTCTCATCGGTTGATAACGTCGGTGACCTCTTTTTCTGCTTCCTGGTTGCATTTGGAGAGGTAAATTTTCACCATTAGATAGTTGTACTTTGAGAGGCAAATTTACAGTATTTTTTCGGTATGAGAGGTCCGATTTTGGCACCATCCACGTCCCATTCCTTTGCATTGTGATGTTTTTTTTAAAAATTTTAGGTTTTTTAAAGTGATAATGTTTGTTTTCATAATTCTAGGTTGATTTACTTAATTTTGTTTCTTCTTTTCTTTTTTACTTTTAGATGCATTCTTATCTGTGTATTGACATGCAATTTCAAGGTTGCATTTTCATAAAAAGAATATGGCGGAGGTATATCGACACTTATCTTGAATTAAGGAGAACGGAAAACTAAATCACAGTGTATATTTTTTTTGTTGAAATCTTAAACATATGCTAGTTATGATCATTTCAATGTTTAATTCGGAGATGCTCTCAGGTTTCATAGATAAGAAGAGTTTCCTATATATTCTAAATCTAAGAGTATATGAAAACTTCTTGAAAGTGACTCTAAGTTGGGATTTAGCCTACAACTATTTTGTAATTGAATCTTCATTTTTTCTAGATTATATGAATCAATACTATTAGATTCTAGAATATTTACTACCTATAATGGACATTAAATACTAGATTTGGAAAAACATACCATTAAAAAGTATGAAGAATGTTCAATATAGTCCATAATTAATTCATATTTCTAAAGGATTAATTTTAGCCTTTGGATCAATATCATCAATAGTCCAGATTAAATTTTAAAAATTTGGGTGGAGTGCTATTTTTGTAATTTTTCGTAATTCACATGTGATTATTTACCGAATCACCTGTGATTGAATATTAAAATTTCAGGACTATGTTTTTTAAATAGACTTTATTGAACACTAACTCTAAAAAGTATATTCTTTTAACGGAAAAAAAATACGGATTTGATTTTTAAAGAAACATTGGAAAATTTTCATTATTTATAATTGAGTTAATTGTCAAATTCGTCCTTTAACTTTGTCATTTCTTCCGATTTAGTCCTTTAACTTCAAAAGTGACCAAGTTGGGCCTTAAACATCCACTTTTCGGTTTGAATGGTCCTTTGGTTAGTTGACCGTTAGTCAACTCCGTTAAATCAAGGGTAGTTTGGTCTTTTTACCGGCTTTTA
>JAUEJL010088137.1:0-14531 GCA_032274825.1 Drosophyllum lusitanicum
ATTGCAGGTATGATGGTCGGTCGGTATTAATGTTGGTAACACCCGTTTGTAAATAAAGAAAATGTTTTAAGACTTCCATTGTTTTACTAAAATATGTTTGAAATTAGTTTTTTGTAAAAGTCAAAATTTTTACTCTGAAATTACGGTGTTACATATAGCCCTGTTAGACTTTTTATAAGGGTCAAAATTTTGAGTTTCTTTTTATTTATAAAATGGTTTTATGCATACTTTTATTTTAAGTTAATAAAATATTAGAAAGATAAAATGTTTTTGAATGTAAATATTAGATTGCTTTCATGAAAGTGTTTTCCTTTTTTTCGTGACACTCTCTCTTTTGTTATCATAATACGAAAAATTAATCATTTTGAATCGATCCAAATGATACGAACGCTACTCGATTTCACACAAATCACAGTACACAAACTCACCTGTATAAAAATTGCCAACATAACCGCTAAACGATGGAGATTAAGAAGAAGAGTTCTATTTTTTAAATTATTTTAAAAACTAAAATGTTTTTTAATATTGAAAAATCAATTTGGGTAAACGGGATATTTTAAATTTAAAAGGGGATATAATAGTCATTTGCCTAATCTTTAGAATTTTAAATTAATAAAAACGATCATTTGCATACATGTGATATTTTTATAGGTTAAAAAAGATATATACGATATTTGTAATTTAAGTTGGTTCGTAATGTTATTTTATTCGTTTCAACTCGAAACCTTCTCCACCATTTTGCTGCCATGGTATGGAAGTACAGAGAGCAGATAGTGATATGTTTTTTAAGGGTTTGGGGTTCGATTTGTGATTTTGGTTTGTTGAATCTTTCGGTGGTTACCAGATTCATCACGTTCTCGATAGATTTTGAGATTTCAATCTACCAAATGACTTCGATCGTATGTAGAGTGTCCAATTGTTTTTCTTGTTTTTGGCTGGAGATGATGCGCTTGTCAGGTCAACGGTAGTCAGAGTTGGGGACGGCGGCCGGAGGTGGAAAAACAGTGCCCAACGTGGGAGCTGAGTGTGCTGTGTATATATAAATGAATTGGAAATAAAAATAAGTATATATAAATTAATTTATATTAAATAAAAATTAACAAACTAATAGAACAGAGTTATAATATTCATTAATTTGCTATCTTTTAGAGTTAAAAATGACTTTGGATGAATTAAAAATTAATAAAAATGGTTATTTGGGTAATGTGATATTTTAACAGTTTATATGGGTATATTTGATATTTATGGTTTAATAAGGGTATACATGAAATTAACCTAAATTATAAGTAAATTAATGTAGTACGAGTAAATGAATATTTGAATCAACCGTAGATATACAAAATTAAGTATAATCAACCAATTTGTTCCCAACTAGCGCTAGTATTGCAAACACGATCATAGCATTCGATTCACCTAAAAATTCAGTCGTCGAAAATCATTCATTCTACCTCTTCCTATTATCAGCAACATAAGTCCTCAACGAAGGCGACTGAGTGAGACCATATGGAGCCACTGTCGTATTCTGACCTCCGTTCTTTTGTTTCATCCTTTTCCTCGCCAAGTAGCCTCTCACCCAAGGTGTCAAATCCTCGTTAATCTTTATCATAAAGAAGAATATGATTCGGTAGATGATGATCATGCTAAAAATAACGCTCAGATCGATCCATTTTGATCTCGTCACTGTGATTTGGAATACGTATTCCAAAATGTATTCCCCCGGGATTTGAGGTAGATCCGGAGTTTGGTTGTCGAACATCAACCCGCTTAGATCGTTTTGATATTGACCCTAAACATTCATATCAATTAGTATACATACACATTCATAACATTTGTGATTCAAGGGCATATTTGGTATTTTATATCTTCAAAATAAAATAAAAGAAAACGAAAACAAACCTGGAGAGCCCAAAAGTGGAAACTAATGTACGACATAGGGTAACGCCAAACGGGTTTCGGGATATCATTAGGAAGTCGAAAATAACCCGATACCAACATGAATATGCCCTGCATATTTCACAAATTTTCATTAGACAGAAAATGACAGTTTCAACCTATTTACTTATGATTCGATAATAATGAAGCATAATCATAAAACATCAGGTAATCGATAGAAATTATTAAACGGGTTAAAACATCCAAGTGTATTCTCGATGAATAAAACATCTTAGATCATTTTATTTAAAAAAAATTGGGCGATTATCGAACTAACACGATGTTTGTACGAACCTGAATCCCGGCACCAATGATAATGCCCATAAGGAAATTGGGAACAACACTTGCAATGGCCATCATAAGGCTTTCAACAACGGTCACACTTGCATAAAGGCACAATACAAAGAACAGATAGTGCATAAATCCGGGGTGAAGCCGAACCATGAAATAGCATATCGTTCCCGAGATAAACGTGATTAATATCAGAAACGGCATTGCTGATACCGTGTTACTGATCACGAAAGCGGTCACACCATAGTGACCGTTTAGTCGTTCTCTTTGAAACACCTACACAAATGGGTGAAATTAGCCAAACGAGGCAAACAAGTATCCCAAATTTCAAGATACTAGATTAATTTATTAACATGAGAGGTGATTTCTACACCATAAAACAGAGGTTATTTACATTCTTATAACATAACAAGACATGTCATAAAACGAGTGAGATCTCGAAACACACCTTCATATCTTCAACAAATGAAGGAAACCCTCCGATTGACATAAACGTCACGAAACCAAACACGAAAGAGGCACAAGCTCCTCTTGCAAGAATTGAATTATAGCCCGTCCCGACATTCAAATAAATGGTTCCGATGCAAACAGTGACGAGAACGTATATCACAAGCCTTAACCAGTAATAACCGAAGTCCCTCGACATATTCACAAACGAACGTCTTGTCAACATAAACGTCTGCATAAAGAAACTTGCCTGACTGCCTCCCGAATCCAAAACTGTTCCTTTCTGCATTTTAACATCAAACTCGATCAGAAACAATCACTTTTACATATAAATGAGTCGATTCAGGTTATGTTTTTATCTTTAAAAGTTCAAACAAACTCGAAGTTACCAAAAGTGTCTTTTGAATGCATATAAACTTGTGAATTATTTTATTCGATAAATAAAATTGTTATTGAAACAATATAATTTATATTTATCACCAACTATTTATCATATTTGGGACAAAGATACATTTCGGGTCAACCTGTACCAAATGATTACCCGTTACCCATATCGATCATTTCGCTAACTTTAGAAAAAAAATGTACTTAATACTTACAACTTTCGACATATCCTCGACTTTCTCGTTAGCTGCATAACAGTACTGAGAGGTACGATAATAATCCGTGAGCGTTCGGATAGCTTCAGCAGTTGTAACTTTTTCTAGCGGATCATCACTTGCTTCAAACTGATCAAGAAAACAAATTTGTGTCGTAAAATAAATGAGATATCGAATTCGTATATATATAACTAAATTTAGAATCAATCGATCAAAAACATGATCGATTACCATACCCGTAGTTTCATGGATCCTTTGAGGGTGGCCTTCACTTTGTCGAAATCAGAATTGATACAACGTAGGAAATGATCTGACGGGTTTCGAAGAGCCGGGCAAGGAAAACCAGCTTGTGCAAAGAACTGTAAATTAATGATGAGTAGAGATAACAATTTAAACCTATTTACTTATAAATATATTGTTATGGACTATGTTTTATCAGTAACGGGTGGAAGTTATTTAAAAAGGTTATAAAGGAAACGGGTTAACGATTTCTTGCCTCGTAAGCTTCGGAAGCAAGTCCGAAGTAGACGGTTTTTCCTCCAGACAGCAAGTACAATCGATCAAACAACTCGAAAACTTCGCTACTTGGTTGATGAATCGATGCGATTACAGTTCTGCCATCTCTCGATAGACCTCTTAATGTTTGAGTAACAAAAAATGCCGATGCACTGCCAATAACAAATCATGAAAGCCCGATTAGTCGCTTATTCATTAGAGTTATTTGTTACTTCACTAAAAATGTTTAACATAACAACCGAGTTTTACTTAATAGTATGGCTAGAAAAGAAACAATTCAAAGTGATGGATGGCAGGTTATGGTATGTTTCGTAGCTGGTTGATGATTCGTACATGATAAAATTATTAATACACAATAATTATATTCTTTATCAACTTGTACCATATGTTTTGTCATGAAATACCTATCAAGGCCGCTGGTTGGCTCATCGAGAAAGAGCAATCTTGGTCTCATCAAGATTTCAAGGGCAATACTAACTCTTCGTTTTTCACCACCGCTGATTCCACGCAAGTGCCAATTCCCGATCACTGTATCGGCGCAATCTTGGAGCCCCATTTCTATGATTGTACTCTCAACCAACGCCCGTTTGTCAGACCACGTCATCTTATCAGGTAGTCGTAGTCTTGCCGAATACGAAATGGTTTCACGAACCGTAAGTGTACCAATCAAATTATCATCTTGTGTTACATAAGCCTGCAAATCAATTCGATCATGTCATTTTACTGCTAACGTACAACACCTAAAATATTTTAATAATTTAAGTAGTTATTAATTATATCTACTTAGTTAAGAAAGATATGAAAGTTAGATCTAGAGATACGAGTGGACATACATCTCTAATTAACAAATATATGCTTTAAATGCATTTTTATAAATTTTAGGAAATTAATTGTATTTAAAAAATATAAAAAGCTGTAACAGAAAAGCATACCTAAATTAATAAAATTTGGGCACACCATGTGTGCCAGGCCAAAATGATATATGTTCACATCGTTGTCGTTACAAGTTATTATTGATGTTACTTGTGTTTGTTCACAAAATCTAGTTCCGTTTTGGTTTTGTTGGATTTTTAAGACTTTTATATATTTATCTTTCCAAAACACGATATTTTTCGTTAGTAAATATATTTTATTTTTTCATAGTAATTAAATCTTATACAACTACGCACTATAAATTAACACTAATTAATAAATCTTTAATTCGACTAAACTCTATAAAAATAAATAACAAGTTAATTACCTTTATAAAATATATTTTGAACATCGACGTACTATGTATCATGAGGAGTTTCTGATTTTTTTCAGATTTTAAAATAATTAAGCAAAATTCATCAAACCTAAATCTTTCTTAACGTTAATTTTCATTTTTCCAAAATATAATAGTAGATTTTACTTTTTTTTTGTAAATAATAATATTTTGTTATTCCTTCCTCTGTTGTAATATTTAAATTCATGTATTTTTGTATCTGAATTTTATTTCTTTACCACTATCAATAATCACTAATTGAGATTACAACTTTGATATATTACTTTGTATAAATATATTAAATCACCTAACTTAATGTTACTTGAAATGAAAGGGTATTTACGTAATTTAACTATTTATATAAACGATTTATTACTTACCGCCGTGCCAAAAGAGAGCTTTGTTTTCCGGCCATTAAGAAAAACATTCCCGGAAAGAAAAGCGTTAGTCGCAAGCCGGCTAGAAAGAGCATCAAGCAACGTCGACTTGCCGGAGCCGGAGGGACCCATGAGCGCCGTAAACGTTCCCGGCTCAGCGTAGCCGGTGAGCCCTTCAAGTACGTTCTGGGTCTCGCCGTTGCTAAGCGTAACCATCACCGTCAGATCCTTCCACGCAAGTTTCGCCGACACATCTCCGACCACCTCTGTGCTCGTTTTCTCCTTCCAAATCGCCTCGCTCAACGGACTCAACCCACCCACGACAGCCGCCGTCGGCGTCTTGCTAGCCTGATCGATCTCCAGTGCCACCACATCGTTGTTTGGGTTTGAAGTTTCTGTGTCTGTCATCATGTTTGATCGAATGAATATACGGCCAGAAGGTGTTTGTGAAAATGCGTTAATGAGTTTTGAAGTTCATTGAGTAGGGAAATAAGGAAGAGAAGGTGAGTTTTGAACTGAAAGAGGAAGAAATGTGATGTGTGTGAGGGGTGAGGGAGGTGAGAAGGTGAAGGAAGAATTGTTGTGAGTATGGGGTTTTGTTTGACTGCTTGAGTAAAAGCATGCTAGCTATTGCCTTGGAACAAGAGGTGGACATGTTATTATTATTGGCTGGTTTTATTATTATTTAAATTAAAATTCATAAATGTGAAATAGCAATAAGAAGTGGTTATTGGTTGTGCTAAATTTATTTTAAAACCAAAACAAAAATGTTTTTTACTATAATATAAATCATAGAAAACATGATAACCGTCGTAACAACTGTTATGTTAGAACGACTTACTCATAACGGATTCCTTTTAGCGATAATCGTGATTACCGATTTACTTTCTCTCCTTTTTACTTCAAAGAAGAAAAAGGAAAAATAAAATAAATGAAACATGTTTTGCCGCCGATGAGGGCAATGGCGATAGGATTAAGGGCTCGCAATAGTAGGGATGACATGTCATAGGCATGATGGTGGCTCCGACGGTCCACTACTTGTGTTATAATCAAATACCAAAGGTACAAAAGTTTTCATGCTTCAAGGTAAAGCACAAAAAATATATCGATCGAATGCAACATATATACAATATCAAATTTGAGATCTATAATCAAGCTAAAGACAGGCTAGGTACGTAACAACACTCGAGATCGATAGAATCTAAACATCCCAAAGGAATATAATGTTTACTTTGTTCATTCCTATAACCGATCCAAAGAGAAGTTAAATTAAATTTTGAAATTTGAATAACACATCTTCGTATAGATGTGAGTCTCAAACAATCATTTGAATGTGAAAACACAACTTTGTTTCTTTAACCCAAAGATTAATAAGGCATACTTCATGGAAAACTTTGTCCAATTGACTTTTGCCTAGCAAGATGTCATTGGCATCCGAGTTAAACAACAGGTTGAAACGTTCGAGAGCAACCTAAGAAGAGAAAGCTCTATGAATTAACTAAAACTAGACATAATCTCACCAACATTTTTATAAAAAGAGTTATATATATTATTTATAAAATAAAATAACCAAACTAAAACAAGAATAAAAAATGAAATCCTTTAACTAATAAAATAACAAAAATTAACACTAACTAAACCTAACTTGATAAAAATATTTATTTTACGAATCAAATGTTGTTAATCGTCAAACATGTTCTAAAAAGATCATCTAGAAGGTTAATATGTGTTGGAACTATCGTCTAATTCCTTACTTTTAAAAAGATGTATTTAGTACTCTATGCAAAAGTTCGTCGTCCATCAATTCGAGGACGAGAAAGAGGGTCGTCATCAACATTTCTCATTGCATATCATTTTGTCTTTCACGATCATATCCACTACGCATCTGGAATAGTCATCTACATCTAGTGTATAACGAAGCTTCTCTGCAAAGTGTTCATGAATAAGATGTTGTCAGCTAACATTCCTATCTCTCATAATTTTGAGTATGACGCCTAGAACATCTATCTCATGTCAAAGAGGAAACACTTAAATCTGCTTCATTTTTCTTAATCCTCGTCTATGCAAAATTGAAAAAACTCTAAATCTGAGTCTGAATCCGAAGATGATGAATTGTTCATTTTATTATTGGAGTATATGTAAAAAGTGTGAGTATTGTGTGAGATTTATGTGGGAAATAGTAGAATTAGCATATATATAGTTGAATAAAAGGGTTAAGAAATAGGTGGTTGGACAACGTATTTATATCTGTTTGAAGTGAAAAGTAAAAAAAATGTATTTTTCATCGTGAGTTATACACTGGCTTTTATGATGCCACTGGCTTTATGATCACAACCAGGTAGATGGCATCACGCCTCACGCACTTGTCACTCCGCCCCCTTTAACTATGTATATGTTATCTTTCAATACCGTGTCTAGATTAGATTAAGGTGTTGTTTGTATTTAAAGACATAAATGTCCTATGTTTATTACATATTTTTAAGAGAAAATGCGTTTTAAAATGCCTTATTTTAGAAACGTTTATGGATGCGCAGACTTATCATTAAAGTAAAACCTTATTTTAGAAAACAAACATCGCCAAAATACTCTTGTTATTGTGATTGCGTTTGTGTGAAGCATAGGTGGTATTAAGAATTAGAAAGTCCCGATTTAGAAATCCCCTAATCAAAAGTACAATGGTATTACATTATCAAGGTAGCCCAAAGATCCTAAATGGCATAAAAAATCTATAAATAAATCCTTACTATGCTCTTTATTCATATTTTTTAAAAAGTTGTTGAACCATGTTTTATCCGATGTTTTTGGACCACTACAATTTTTGCCTCCCAATGAAGATTGGTCATAATACTCGTCCACCGTTTTTACAAAAAAAATAAAAGGTAAATAAAAATAAAAGGATATTCTAATATTTAAAACTTAAATCAAAGCATATTTTATCTTCAACTATTAAATGTGTGAAATAGTATCCTAAATTTAGGAAAATGGTTAATTTAATCTTCTAGCTCAGTTAACTCAATCATGTATTTTCATGTGATTCACTTCTAATTCTAATTTAACGACACTTACATGTACTTTATCGTCCATCAAAACCCTAATATATAAGTAACATTAGAAAACATGACCAAATTAGTAAAAGAAAAACTAAAATTAATCATAGTTTAGAAAACCAAATCAAGTTCATATTAGAACTCTTAGACTGTTTGTATGACATATAATTCGGGTGACCTAACTCAAATGTCATATTAGCGTCATATCATGTTTATTTTTTCTTCCTCTTTCCAACTTAAAAACTAGTATAACCTAACACAGTCTTACCTAACTTTTTATTTATAATTATATATATATATATATATATATATATATATATATATATGAGAGAGAGAGATGGAAAGAGAGAAAGAAGGGAAAGAGAGAGAAGAGAAGAAGAGAAAAGATGGGGTTGATGAACCTAAATAGATGGAGAGCCTCATGGCTCAACCCGATGTCATACACATGGCCTTATAGGAATTCGGTTAAACCAATTTTAACTAACCTAGTTAAAAGCCTAACAATAGATCAAAAACAAAATTTTAACATATCAAAAATTATAAAATTCTGACTGTTCAATATTCATTCTTATAATATCTACATAGAGGAAGATTCATTTGAGAACTATTGTTATTGCGTGAACTACGATAACCAATCTTGACCATTGTTTAAAACAAATTAATAGCTAATAATGCTAATAACATAATTATAAATAAGGAATCACATCTCACTATCATCGTTAATGACTCATTAATTAGTTATTAGTGATACATTAATAACTTATAAATTAAGGGTATTTTGGAAAAATCAAAATTTATTAAATAATTACTCTTAAATAACGGTCTACTCTGACGCAATTCATGGTTGAGTAATATATAAAATGACCAAATTACTCCTATTAATAAGTCATTAATGCGGTTATCATAAATTCTCAAATAAACTTTTTCATATATATATCAACTGGATTTTCAAATTGAGAATTCAAAAATCAACAATCAGGAAAGCTGTTCCGACTTGTGAATTCGGCCTAAAGCTAATTTTGAATTGGTTTCAATCATTAGAATTTGAACCAACTTCAATTTTAGATTTTTTAAATGACGTTCAAATACCGAACACCTCGCATATCAATCCATAAGTCATCATTTCCAGCCTTAGTTATCTCTCTTGCTCTCTATGCATACATGTTCATGATGTCCTAGACTTGTCTCTGTCGTCATTTCAATAAAATACAACATTTATCGAAAAATGCATTCTGTAACTAACATTTTTGTCATGTAGATGCATAAACAATACCTAATTCACCAATTTCGTCTATTTCATCTCTTCATTTGTACTCTTACAACCATATAAAATATATATAACTTTTATTCAGTTTCTATCAAACAAATAAACATAAATTTTTAACTTAGAAGAAAAATTAAGGGATAAAAGCTCCATAATAAAAACTAACATGTAATAGCATTAGTATCTAATAATACAATAAAAAATTCATTAGTAATTCTATTAAAACAATTAAAATTACCAAAACAAATTAATAAATACATTTTAAAAGTTAATTTTCATCATCTTAGGAAATGATTTCGCTGGCCATTCAAAGTTTTATTGGAATAAATCTTTCTTACTAAAACCCGTAATCATAAAAAAAAACACACTTGATATCGATGAACTAGAAGTCTTTTTGATAAATCTTTTCGGATATTATTTGTGAGATTTTTCGTAAAATAAAGTAATAGAATTAGTGTTAGTAATAATTTACTTAAAATGTCGAAATCAAGTTGAAAAAGTGTCAAATTGTACAACTTTATGCCTCTTTAAATTGGAAAAATTAATACTCACCAATCCACATCCACCACCGCCACCACCACCATTACCTCTACTCCTTGAATAGTTGCTTGGTTTTTTGGTATGAACATTTATGAGGTACCGGTAGCTGTTGGTGGCTTTGCATTTAATTCAATAATATCCCCCCTACCCAATTCAACTTCACATGATATATAGATATAGATATATATATCTTATAAGTCGTCTACTTCTTCTTGTCTTAAGCAACACAAAAATTCTTTACTTCCAAATTATTGGAAAATTTTTATTTGCTATTACTAAATGGGTTTAATAGGTCAAAACATTAGTTTATTAAGTTATGCTAAATTGAATAAATTATGCTACATTAATTCGTCAATACTTGTATACGAATAGGATATATGCTTCTAGTAGCATATATCTTAGGTGTTTTCACATTTACAAACACTTTTAAACGAGTAGTTTTAAATGAGAGGTATGTTAGACATTTCATCATTTACTCATTTAAGTAAAAGGCTTGTAGCCTAGCGGTATCTGGTGTTGTAGAGTAATGCCCCCCTAAGAGGTTGTAGCTTCGCTCTAAAATTTTGATATCTCCCCCTAAACTATATATCTCGTGTTATGAAATTCTAATATTATTTTTTATGTGTTGAATCAAATGGCATCACCCCAGCCATCTTTGTTTGTACTGAAAAACAAACTTGCAAATTTTGCAAGCCATCGCTAATGTTAGCATTCTGCTGCACTTCTAGACAGAGTTCTTGTTTGATTTGTTTCGGGTTTGCATTAATTGGCATCAATTTGCTTGACATCGCCACAACAAAGGTCCAAAATTCAACCCTAATTACGCTCTTGCTGCCACCAGCCATCATGATGTGCCGCAACTAGTCTCTACTTGAAGTTCATGTGCTGGTAATATGTCGCCGCTCTGCTAAGCGAGAGTAGTTTTTTAGGTTTCTCCTTTTTGTCTTTTCTACTATTTTTGTCTTCTAGTGCAACAAAAAAAAGATCGTAGAAATTCATAAGAAATTATTATTATTATTACTATTATTATTATTATTATTATTATTATTATTATTTCATCTAATGAGTTGTCTTGAATTATCGATGACTGTTTCGCTATTGCAACAAATAATGGTTTATAATAATTACGGAGACAATATTCAATGTACAATTTGCAATGTTTCCATGAAAGGATCAAATACCACTTGTTAAGATTAAATTTGAAACCTTAACAAGAATACGTTAAAGGATGCAGATAACATATAAGATAAACAAGCACCAAGATTTAACGTGGTTTGGTCATTAGGGTTACGACCTATATCCATGGGCAGAAACCATAGACTTCTTTATTAACTAAAAGTGTTTACACAGATATCGCTCCAAATGTGCATATGTATGAACTACAAATGACAAGAACCCTACTTATTGACAATTAGAAAACCCTAATTTTCAAATGGGCCGGGTCGTACAATCAAATAGTCGACAAACCAATCCATCATCGACATGTGTTGCACATCGTGGATATAATCTCCATGCCATGCACCATTCGACAAGGGTTTCATGCTCCACGTCAAGATGTCATGTCTCCATGGCGTGCACGATTTACATTTATCAAATGCAAAAACCCGTTGTACGCTGTCTTCACATCGAGTCCTATTAGTTGACATCGTGCCCTTCATACAATTAGATTCTAGTCCAATCATACCGCTAACTCCAAGTCATTCCTAGCATCCAGGGCACTCGACACTTCACTTCTATCATAGCGGAATTCCTGGGAGCCATCTTTTCAACCTCAACCGATTGTACACGCTACATATGAGCCTCTTTGGTCCTATAAATACTGATAGTCATTGAGGTAAAAAGAATACAACAAATGAATTCACTGGATATACATGGCTTATCATTCTTAATTAAGGTTTTAAGTGAAGCGGCTGATGAGATTATCAACTTCATTAAAAGAAGAGTTGTTAAAAAGCTCAAAAGTGATCATGAGATTAGGTTTTGAAAGTCAATCCTTGAAAGCTTTGTTGAAGGAAAAGGCATAGTTCAAACTTTCTCTTTTGGCAAGACTCCATGGGAAAATAGAGTTGTTAAGAGGAAAAATAGAACTTTTATTAAAGCTGCCCGAACCATGCTATGTAAGGCTAGGTTGAAAATTTATTTTTGGGCTAAGACTATAAATACAACTTGTTACACCCAAAATAGGTCAATCATAGTCAAAATACATGACATCTTATAAGATGTATAACAGAAAATCCAACATTGGATGCTTCCATGTGTTTGGTTCATAGTGACATAATAAATCAAAAAGATTATCTCATCAAGCTTAAACCCAAAGAGATAGAGAGATTTTGTTAGTTATTCACCTATCTACAAAGTCAATTAAGCATATAATAACAGAAGAAAAGTCGCAAGCTGATCTAGACAGCCTAGATGAACATACTTGAGAAATTTGGAGAGAATGAGGAAGTTTCATCACCTACCACTTAGTTTAGGTATATTGTTGAATAAGAACATGATGAGGAGTCCAAGGAGTCATTAGAAGATCCACCTTCACTACCAAAGGAGTCATCAGAAGATCCACCTTCAACACCAAAGTCAGTTACTGATCCGTGAAGCTGATAAGGACAACTTACTCGAAGTTGATCATCTTGCAAGCATGTAAGAGTCTACTCTACCTGCGCAACACATTGCAAATGAAGAAAATGTAGCCACGTGTCCATCCTCCTCAGAGCACTCAGCTCTAGAGCCCACATCCCATGTTTCTATTTTCAAGATCCATAAGGATCATCTTATGGTTCACATCATTCGTGACATGAAAGGTGGTGTCCAAACTAGGTCCTAATGAAGTTTGGATTTCGTTCAATGAACATACCTTCCCTTTCTTAAAATTCCCTACACCTACTCCTCCACCTCCTCATACCTCTCATAGTTCCTCTACCATGTTATTCTTCCCCACACAAGATTGTCACCCGCGATCTAATTCATCTCATTTATCGTGTTGTTCAATTCTTACCTTATCTAGATCTTCTCCATTATTCCAAGAACAAATTGGTTCTTTCAGCTCTCTTATACCTGGTACATCCATGCCAAAGAGTATGTCACCTAGTGTCATCTTATTCTCAACACAATTCTCTTGGTTTGCTATCTTCTACCTCACTTGAGGTACTTTTTTCAATAGATTATACTCTTTTTTAGTTCTCCATTTTCTTCTTCACCCGGGTATCCTCCTAACCTAAAAACACTTCATTCGATTCTTCGTCTTTCCCTCTACCTATTACTTGTACACTATTGATGATTCTTCGTCCTAACCCAAAGCCTAATTCTTGTTACTCTTCCACATAGGGATGCAAATGAACTTAATATTTTGTGAACTGTTCAACAGAAGTACATTTATTTAATAAATAAGCGAGCATGAACAAAATTCATTTATCTAATTCTTGTTTATGTTCGTTCGTTTATGTTCGTTTACACACACGTTCACTTATGTTTGTTTTCATTCGGCTAAAGTTAATTGAACGAACAGGAACACAGAAATTCGTTCGTTTATCCGTTCGTGTTTGTTTATTTGTTCGACTAAGTCAAATGAACGAACATAAACAAGTCCCTTTCGTGTTCGTTAGATTTATTTACAACCTAACTTTCACGACCTTCATCTATATGCTAACTTCTCTGATAACAAGCCTACCACCTACCTCCTCCACCATAGCTAACAAGAGTGTTACAACCTAACGCCAGACTTAACAAATCTAAGACTTTATAATTTGACCCAACCAAGTATGATCCATCGCTTCTGCTCTTTACTATTTGACTATCACTAAGACCAGACCTTGCCTTCAATGTTAACAAGTCTCGCTGATTCATCCATCAGCCTACTGATGAGCACTAATTAAACAACTTTTTTGATATAAATCTCGTCAAATGGATTTCTAGAAAGCAACTAATTACAATATCTCAGACATCAACAAATTAAGTTTGAATATAAACCTCTTGCATATATATATATATATATATAGAGAGAGAGAGAGAGTATATACAACTGATCGAACTTACTTGGCTTAAATTAACCTCCTCTTTTATTATGTACTAGTTTAAATGCCCGTGTAAATACACGGGTATATTTGTTTATTTAAATATATAATTGTTTTATACCGAAGAAAGAAAAATTTAATATGAGATTTTCTCGAAAACTAAAAGAGTTTTATATTAAAGTTAATTGACATATAAAAGTAATTGATGATAACTTTAAAAATAATGTAAAATTTAATTACGGTAAGATTTGTATCATATAAT
>JAUEJL010088148.1:0-14530 GCA_032274825.1 Drosophyllum lusitanicum
AACATAATCAAATCCAAACACTATTATTCAGTAGCACGTTCTCTTACAGCTGATTATCTGATTCTGATTATTAAAAATGCATAATATATTTTTAAATCGCAATCCCAAACACCCCTTAAAGTATTTATAATATGAAAATATTAAAAATAAAAACAATAGAAACTTTTATCTATTTTCACAATAAATTTGGACTTTTATTTTGGTTTGATTTTCTGTGTAATAAAAGTGACGTGAAACTGTGAAAGGAGTGATGACCGAAGAAAACCGTTTGAACAAAAACTGTGGAAAATGAGACAAGAAAACGCGTTCTTCATTTCTTCTCCTCCTTTTCCTCTCCAAAAATCTGATCGAGGCCCATGAAATTCGAGATTTTCACCAAACCCTAAAATCTCGTAACTGAATACAATGATTGGGTGGCTTAAACAGCTGCGAATTGCTTTCGGTGCTTCATTCATCTGGCTTGTCTGCTTGATTTACTTCACCCAGGTACAAGTTAATATCAGTATCTTCTATTTGGTTTTCAGTTTTGATTACGGTTGATGATGATCACTTACAAGAATGAATTGAGGATCTATGTAAGCGTGTAGATCCAGCTAGGCGAATAGCTGTTTCTGTTGCTAATTTTAGATTCAAAAGTCGTAGATTATATTCATATATACATACTCGGCTACTCGCATTGATCTATTTTGATATTTATGTTTAGAAATCTTGAAGTTTAGGGTCTCATTTTCTGTTCTTATGTGAAGTTTTTTAATGTTTAAATAATAATGTGTAAGATCTATGATATAGAAACTAGTTAATTTGACATCTAAGGTCATTCTTGATCTTTTTTTTTCCTAGAATAGAATGGTTTACTTCACAAACCTTATGAATTTATGAGTTGTTTGGATGTGCTTTCTGAAGCTGACATATAATTAGATAACTGAAACAGGAGATGGGTAGGTAATATTACATTATTTTCAGTACAGGATTCCAGATGTGATTAATTAGATTTTAGACCCTAATAAGGAGACAATGAACTTTTATCCGGACACTCAAAATCGACTTTTAGCGATTTGAAGTAGCAATAATCAGTATAAGCCTAACATCCCCCTAATGTCATAGTATACTTTGAATTATGATGGTATGAAAGACTTCTTATTCTAGAATTTCCAAGGTTGTAAAAATCGCTTGGCGGTATGCAGTCGGTCGACTACCTTCAAGCGATAATTGGCCTAGGCAGTGATTAATCGGTTTCTAGGCGGGGACCCTAATTTATAAAGGAATTTATCTTAAAAAAATAAATATTAGCAATACCCTAACCAAAATAAGTCAATAACCATCAAAAAGTATAATAAACTTGAAAAATAAAAACCATAAGTTCATAATTAGTTTAATAAACTCAAAAAAATAAAACCATAAGTCCCGTTCCTGTAAAACCCTAAGTTGATTTCTCTTTTTTAAAAAATAAAAAAATAAGTCAAACCCTTTCGTTGACCGCCTAGGGCCGCCCAAGACTGATTTTGACCGACTTTGACCTGACCGATAAATTTGACCGATCATATGATTTGTAGGTCGGTAGACCGCCGAGTACCGCCTAGGCGCCGATTAATCGGCCGCCTAGGCCGATTTTTACAACACTGCAAATTGGGTAACTCATTTTAGTATGGGTCAAAATTGACACCTACCTTATCCCTTTTTATTCTGTTAAGTCAATACCAACATAACGGCGGATCAATATCATTGCAGGCAAACATTCTCTGCTGCGGAGAAATACAGACAAGAGTTAGAATTTCTACAGAAAGTATGGCAATATAAGCATTATTACATTATTTCTACTAGAACATTTTATGCCTACATGTAATTATTCAACTATTTTTATCCAGGGTGGCAATCCATTAGACTTGAAACCCCAGAGTGCTGCATCAGTTGGTGTTCAGTCCACGTCTTTGACAGAGCAGCATCCAGTGCAGTT
The DNA here is from genome assembly GCA_032274825.1 of Drosophyllum lusitanicum. Taxonomy (NCBI): domain Eukaryota; kingdom Viridiplantae; phylum Streptophyta; class Magnoliopsida; order Caryophyllales; family Drosophyllaceae; genus Drosophyllum; species Drosophyllum lusitanicum. The sequence continues at coordinate 1,955 of JAUEJL010088148.1, forward strand.
TGTGACAAGGTTTACTAGTGCATATCAACTTGTAGCATGACAATACTTTTATTCTAGTATTATAATAATTATAGTTACTATATTAGTTGATTTCTTTGATTTTTATGGTATTGTAGTGATGCAAAAGGAAGCTTTGCAGTAACTGCTTCCACTCTTGGAGATTCTGTTGGTAGTAGTTTTAGACTAGGGGCTCTTTCAGTCTGTGAGCCTAATAGTGCTGATAATCTTGCGCTAACTGATGGTGACAATAAGTTTCCTGAAGTTGAAAGAAGATCTGTTGCTCCTTTAGAACATTTGTCTCGGTTAAATTATGGTCAAAATGTTAGGGAATCTGGTGATTCTGCTGCATTAGAGTTACCCAAAAAGTCATATAAGCGTAGAATTAGGTCCCGGCCAAACAATGATGGTGTGCAGTCAAGTTCTTCTGAGGCTAACGTGACTATTAATAATTTAGTTCCTAACATTCTCTTAGACGCTGAATTAGATGGTGAGTTGTCTGTAGAACCTACCCTTGGCCGGGTCACTTGCACCAAGGGTTTGCGCTTTTGCACCCAAAATGGTCAAAATTTGGATGTTAATAATGAGAATAAGTTGCCTACAAGTCGAAAAAGTATAAAATGTAATGGGATTGTGGAAAAAAGGTTTGCATCAAATGAGGTACCATCATGTAAGGAAGTTAATAATTTGGTTAAAGAAAAGGAGCATAAGATATTAAGCAGTGCCACTAATAACTTTGATTCATGTCTTCGGACACAGAATGAGGATGATTCTACTGCTTCAGAAACACCCTGTAATGTGTTGGTGTCTGCATCGTCTGTTAGGAGTCTGACTGATATTTCAGAGCAATCTTCATGCTCTCAATACAATTTGAACTTGGTCACCAAGGAACATGAAGACTATATCCTAGAAGAGGCTCAGATTATAGAGGTCTGTTTGATGTTTAAAATGTAATTTGAATCTAACGAAACGTGTCGTGCAGCTGATACAAGATTGTTTTGTAATAGGAAAAACGTAAGACGATAGCTGAATCATCTGCTAGCACATTGCGACTGCAGAACCATCAAAATTCACATTGGGATCTTGTTCTTGAGGAAATGTCATGGCTGGCTAATGATTTTGCACAGGTTTGATTTCTTTTTTCTGATGCCTTCTAAAGTTTATTTCACCATTTTCAATGTATTTTCTGATTGAAAATATGAAATATGTAGTTTCCTTATCCTATGCATTTTTCTGAATCCCTCATCAAATACAGGAGCGCCTTTGGAAGGCAACTGCAGCTGCTCAGATCTCACGGCAAGTTGCTTTTACTTCACAGATAAGATATCATCAACATAATTCATCAAGGATGCAAAAAGTAACAGCCCAAATCATGTGTGGAGCTGTCATGGAGTTTTGGCAAACAATAGAGGTACATTAATAAGTTTTGGAATTTGGACACTGCAAACATAAATCGGGCATCATGTATGATGTGGTGATGGAGCATTAGTTTATGTTCAATAGTGATTATTCTTTATTCATTGCTCCTTTTTACATGCCTACTTGCCTGGTTGCACCATGCTAATATTATTTTATGGTACTAGGTAAAATCCAAGAATTTGGAACTTGAGCCTCTGAAAACAAATTCTAAACAAGGGCTTCAGGGATATGCTATCAGATTCTTGGAGTACAATAATACTCATGCTCAGTGTAGTACAGATAAAGTACCTCCAACTCCTAATATGATATCTGATGTGGGCATCATAGACATTGCATGTGATGCTAATTTGACACAAGTATGGCCAACACTTTTGTACCTTCACATAGCAAGTTGAACCATGAATGCACCACTTTAGCTGTTTTATTTGCTAATATTCGATTACCAACACAACCACAATTTCACAAACTGGGGCAAACTATATTTATTCCTATATTATAGACAAGCTATGTGTTTGAAGGATCTTATTCCATTGAAGTAGACGTAGCAAGATTTGCGGGTTGAGTCTGGTCCCAAACACTTTTTCTCGTCTGTTTCTAAAATTTCCTACTAATAATTTGTGTGTTAATTAACTATGGTCACAATAACACAGTAAATCTTTGAATAGAATGGTTTAGGAGGTTGAATGCATTACAAATAGACTTACAGCAGCTTTAATCTGTTAAAACCATTTAATGTTTCCTTCTTTATCTAAATTTTTTGCTTTGACCCATTTGGTCCTTTTGAGATAAAACACAACCCAAATTGGCCCTTTCATAAGTAAATCTGGCCACCTCTACTTGGAAGCATGATGTTTAGCATATTGATGTGTAATATATTACCTCTCTTTGATATTTAACTTATCCTAAATAGGTGTTCTCTATGCAGGAAAACCTTTTCTATACGGTACCACCAGGTGCAGTTGAGGCCTATAAAAAATCTATTGAATCCCATCTGCTACAATGTGAGGTAAAAACATTGTTCAAGAATGAACTATGTTATGTTTTTTGCCGGCAGAGAGCTGATTTTTATCCTTGTATGCTGTTTCAAGTGTTTTTCTTTTTATGTTTGTCGAGAATAATTAGTGTTACGATGAATGAACAAATACTCTTATCTGCTATCGTAAAAGTTGATTGAATTACTCATTGTTGAAACTTTTTCTTCACATCTATAGGAAATGCATTTCTTCTCTCACTTATATGATGACGTGCCTGTTTTACTAACTATCACTACCCACAACGTCCTTTGTGCCAACTAAATAATGACAAACTTGAATGAGGATTATAGGACATTTTTCTCATAACATGTTTGTTTAGGATATTATGGGTTCAAAGCCAGTTAAATTATTAGTTTTATTTGGTACTAGATTAAATGCATGTATGATACATGGATTGGTTTAACAAAATGATAAATTTTGAACATTAAAAAAAGATATTAAAGAATTATAAAACGTGAAAGAAATGAGAACTTTAAAAATGACGACAGACGCGTCAACACACAGACCAATGGTGGAAGTGTTAACACGAGGGGGGGGGGGGGGCAGACGTGACGACAAAAGCATGGTATCATGATACGAAAAGACGTGATTAAATTTTCTTGTACGAGTCATCGATCATTATTATAACAATTAAGGACGATAAGTTCCAGTTTTTATTGGTTATAAATAAAAGGAATTTAAAATGTTTAGAAAATATTTTATATGAAAAAACTAAAAATTTGGTTAAATATGATATTTTGAAATGTTATAAAGGGTAAATATGATATTTGTAAATTAGAGTGAGCAAATACGATATTTTAATGTTTAAGAAGGGCATATATGAAATTATCTCTAAAAAATTATTCAAACTAAAGTCAAAATTGAATCTGATTTTGACCAAGAAAAGTCAAAATTAGATTTTAATTTCTACCAAAATGGATGTTCAAGATTGCACAATTAAAATTGATTTGTTAAATGAAGGGCTAGGATCGTACAATAAACTTGATATGTTTTCATTTGGGTATTCTTAGTTTATATACATGGTATCCTTTCTCTTTCTCCTCTTCAGACAACCTTGGGTGGTATGCAGGAAGAAGTCGATGCATCAGGCTATGATGCTATTGCAGGTATTCTTAGATTTAGTTTTTGAACTTTTTTACCAATTTCATCAATTGCGAAGTCTAATTATATATCCTTTGGAACTCAAGACAATGCATATGAAGAAGACAATGAAGAAACAAGAGCATGTTACTTTCCAGGAGCATATGAGGGTAGCAGGGCATCACAATCTACCAAGAAGAGAAGGAAAAACTTAAAATTTTATACTGCAAGATCATATGACACGGGGTCTGATTTCCCATTCGTGCAATCTAATGACAAAAATAGTGGGACTCAACCCTCTGTTGTTAGTGGGAAGCGGCCTGGCAGCAGTCTAAATGTTTCACTTCCCATAAAGCATGTGCGTACTGCCTTCGGGCAAAGGGTCGTAGGTCCATTCAGTGGTGATATCAATTCTTTTCAAGGTGAGCAAAATGCTCTAGATGGAGGAGCCCAAATTCCAAATAACTTGGAAGCTCGGTCAATGGGTGACTATGAAAAGCAGTTACAGTTGGATTCGGATGAAGTTTCAGATAGACCAAGAAAGAAAAAGAAATTTAAGCATCCTGTATGTAAATATACAATGAATTTCAATAAAAATGACTGTACTCGCAATTTGGATATTAGTTTTAGTAACTTCCTTTTAATGGTATAGCAGGGATCATCATTTGATCATCAATGGCAACTTGATCCTAATTTTCAGAATGACCAGGTAATTGCCGATCTTCTCTCTGAATAGTTTGTTGTAATCACTCATAGTATTCAAGGCTTCAGATCCTGGTAATGGTTGATATTTGAGCTGTATGCTGTATTTAAGCTATAAAAAAGGAGACAATATTAGATGGCGACAGTTGTGGAAGGACCTCATGGGGTCAAGTGGCGGTTCAGCGGATTTCTTCAATATATAAGTGTGTACTTTGAGAAGTATTTAGTATTGTGGTAGAATTTAAGATAATATCAAAAGTGCAACCACATAATATCATGTCAAAGTGGCACTAGCAGAGATGAAAGATTTAAATCCTGCAATTTACATCTTGTTCTCTTAGGGATTTTTCTACATTTCAACGCATGTCATGGGCCCTTCTTTAAAAGTAGCCAGTTTCAGGAAATTATGCAGACAATATCTATTGGATCTTCTCTTTCATTTAATGTGTACTGCAATGCCGGTATCTAAGACATATTTTTGTGGAAGTTCCTTTTTTTCGTACATTTTAGCATCATCGCCTCTGATGATATTTCATGTAGTTGTTTGTATATTGTATAATGCATCATATCATTCTGTAGGGAATGGCTTCTAATATCATAATATGTGTATTGAACTGCAGAAGGATCACTCGATAAGAAGACCGGAAGCTCACCAGTTAGATTCTAATGGACGCAATGGTATAGTTCTAGCGTGTGTTGTTAGTTAATTTGAGAAATAGGTTTATATTTTCCCAGTTACATGTTGCATACATTTTATGAAGGTTTATACATCCAAAACAACACAAAAAAGCTGAAGATAAGACACTCATTTGAGCATTTTAACCCTATGGCTCGTTCAATTCCTTCTCCAGTAATGTCCCCCCAAATGAGTAACACGTCGAACCCAAAGAAGTTCATGGAATCACTTGTACGTAGGAAATCCAAAACTCTCAAGGTATTATGGATCTTTAAACTTCCCAATTCTTTGGTCATTTTTCTTCTTCTTCTTCATGGTTTTTAACATAATTGTTCCTAATACTCCTCAGATCCCGGCTGGGCAGCCAGGTTCAGGAAGCCCATGGTCGTTATTTGAAGATCAGGTTAAACTCTAGCATCTTTATCTGTTTACTCTAGGGCTAATTGCATTAAAAGGTAACCAACTTTCTTTTAGGCTTGAAAAAAATCAGAGTTTCAACATTTTTTAAACTAAGCTAACCAACTTCCAGAGATTTCAATTGTGGTAATCAGACCAATGTTGTAAAACTCACTAGGCGGTATTGGATTGGCCGACTGGGGTGTAGTGAGTAATCGATCTAGGCATGGAGTATTCGGATTTAAATTTTATATTTAAATTTAAAAATTGTAGGTGTGAAATGTTCATGAGACCATAAAAACTAAAAATAAATACCCAAACATAAAAGTAATTGTTGATACGATACAACTGGGTATATATTAATGACTTCAAGTATGGGAACCAAGTAGACTAAGTATTTACCGAGGAGATTGGGTATTTATTAAAGGCATTTAATTAAAGATTTGGGAATGAGGAGACTTAGTTGACAATTTATCATGGCTGGTATTTATTAGTGTTTAAATTAAACCAAAAAAAATCTGGGACCAAATCAAGCCGAAATTTGGCCATGTTGGGGCCAAGTTTGACGGTACTCGGAATCACCTCAACTTGGCAAGGTCACGCACCTTGTCATGAGTACTCGCTGAGTACTTGGTCTCGGAATAGGAGTTTTATAACACTGAATCAGACCCGATAAGTGTTCATGTTGATGACATCGTGTTGGTATGATGTTGACCTTTTTTAGAAGTGGTGCATGACAACTGGTTATCTTAGGTGATTTACCTTATATGTAAAAATTTTAAACATAGATGGTTTTTTCTGGCCTAAAGTTAGTTGGTTACCTAAAACAAAAATCAGACCAAAGTTGGGTACGTTTTTAAAAAAATGCAATTAGCCTTTTACTCTTTGTTCGATATTTTCTTCAAGCGAAGGCTTGATGTTTGTTTGGAAGATGACACTTAAATTACTCTTTTTACACCTCAGTCCCTTGTTGTTCTGGTTCATGATATGGGTCCCAACTGGGAGCTAATAAGTGATGCTATTAACAGCAACTTGCAATTCAAGGTAAATACTGTATTCAAGTTTCCTTTTCTGTATATTTTGAGGTTTCATGTTCAAATTAGATGCTTCCACCCCTTCTTAGTTCTTACTAGATTCTTCTCTAGATGCTTAAATGGTAGGATAAAGCTGGGCTCAATTACGTCTTATGTGTTTTCTCTTGTATCCTTCCAACTGTTGTCTTTAATTACCTCTAGAGGTGGCAGTTTCAATCTATTTACTCATGAATGGGTCGATTTTGTTATGTCTTATCTTCAATAGATCAAAGGGGTTACTCGAAAGAGTAGCTTAAAAACAAACAGGTCGGAGTTCGTCCATGACATATTTGTAATTTATAACACCTCCTAATCATTCTATTCAATAAATTAGGTTATGATTAAAATTATATAATTTCTGCCTATAATTTTCTATAGAGATTTAAATATTTGGACAAAAAGCATTTTGAGTCGACCCAATCTTACCCGTACACCAATTTGACCTGACCAACCTACCTATTCTGCCAACCTTTGGTCATCACTGTTGTTTACTAGTAATATTTACTCCCTCTTGCATTAGATTATTTTTTACTGTGTTGAGAACATGTGCAGTGTGTTGTACGGAGTTCAAAGGAATGCAAAGAGCGCCACAAAATGTTAATGGACAGTAGCAATGCCGATGCTGCAGCTGATAGTGCCCAGGATTCGGGGTTGTCTCAACCTTATCCATCTACTTTACCTGGCATCCCTGAGGCAATTTTCTTCTTTTTTCTTCGGTTTTTTCCATTTATTTGAGTCTTAAGTATTGCATCAGATATGTTTTATTGTCCATCATTGAGCTAAATACTTGCTTCTATGTGTTAAAACATCTCACACAGGGAAGTGCAAGACAATTATTTCAAAGGTTGCAAGGACCAATGGAAGAGGCTACTCTAAAATCTCATTTTGAGAAAATTATAGTGATCAGTCAAAAGCAATATCGTGCAAGGAAACAGGTGACTTTAATTAAATGGCCTGTTTGTTCATTGATTTTATATCTTTTTACAATCATTTAAAACACATTCCAAATACTGTTCATTTTGTCTCTTATGTCGACATGTGTAACATGTGATACTCTTGAACACCATCATCTTTCTTAAACTTTCCATACTTCTTGTTCTGTAGCATAAAAAGAATGTCCTAATATAACCTATTAATCAAGTTCTGTTTCTGGGGATAAAATTATGCTTCCTACCTGTTAATCTGATATCTTTTTCCTACTTTTTTTCTTTCTGGAAGAACGAGAATCAAGATCCAAAACAACTTCAGCAGCCTCACAGTTCTCACACACTTGCTCTTTCTCAAGTCTCCCCAAACAACCTCAATGGTGGGCCTGTCCTCACGTAAGTTCATTTTATTTTATGCAGGATCCCAATAACATTGCATCTGCTTTTTTCTGCTTTTTTAGTTTTTACTATTTCTCTCCACTTCTTATATATCCCTAATATTAATTTTCTTTCCATTGAAGGCCACTTGACCTATGTGATGCAATTGCATCTACCCCAGATGTACCTGCTATTGGTTATCAAAGTTCTCATAGTGGTGGCTTACCAGTTTTGAATCATGGCAATGGAGTGGCAGTGCTTCCTGGCTCAAGTTCAAGTTCTTCTAATTTGCCTCTTGGCAATGACTTCTCATCTGCATCGGTCCCACTTAATCCTTCTATGAGGTAATGCCATATATAGAGGTAGAGGTGGTAATCTCAACACATTTATGATATGAATCAAATTGATAATCAATAATAAGATATAACACACCCGTAATCGGATGCTTGTAAATACAAGGGGCCTGATATTCGAGACTCAGGATCTCCAAAACAAAGAAAATATCAAATAACTCTAAACTCTTTCCCCTAATCTTTAAATAAATGAACCTAACTCCAAAATTAAGGAAACCATTTAAATATGTTAACTAGATAATAATATATATGTAAACTAGATAAAATACTAACTAATATATATTATTAACTAATATAAATAATTCCCAGCCCCCTCCCTCTTCTGAGTCGTATCAGAGTTTACAATTCTTTGATGATGGTTAAAAAAGACATTTTATTATATGTAGAATTAAGAAAAAGACAGAAAAGTCAGAATTAAAGTTCAATGAAAATAATGTATACGTAAGAAGATATGCGGCCATCAGGCTGAATACCATGTTCGAGGCAATAGAGCTCCCAACCTGAATTTCCAACCTGAATTCCTGCACTGAATCACTTACAGTGTCATAAACTATCTATTAAAAAATAAATTCTATTATTCTTTAAATAATATAGTTTTTGTAATCAACTGTGTATCATTAAAAAAAACAAAATGGAAAAATAAAAAGCGAAATTGGTTTCGGTCCGAATCCATTTGACCCATATAGGCATATACTTAAAACCACCTGACCCGCTTGTAGGCTTAATTTCGAACCATGAAACCCATCAAGTAAACAACTTTACCTCTTTGGAATATTGGAAAAAAGAATTGGCTACCAATATCTACAAATTGCAGCTCTTCAAGGGGCATGAATCTACTGCAACTGGTGGTCAAAGTGCTAGAAGTTTTACCAGTAATCCCCACAAGAACAAGTTCCATATCTGAACCGATGAAATCGAATCGGGTCTCGTAAAATTATTTCTCGCTTTTCAATTCCCGAGATCAGCTTCATTACTGTATGGCAATCTTGACAAACTCTTAAATTCTTCATCACCCTCACAGGAGCATTTGAAGGCAAACTGATCAAACCTAAGCTCACTGCTAACTTCTCACTATGCTGATTCACCACCAAACTATTCCCCACTTTTCCATCTACATAACCTATTTTCTTGATCTTCTGCAACATATCATCTAACTTGGCGTATATTTTTTCACTTCTAGGGTGAGATTTATCACCAACCAAAAACGAATGAACTCTGTTTCCCACCTCAATCCAACTTAAACCAGGTTCTTTCTTGATTCTTCGGTTAGTCATCAAATCTCTTATTTTTTCAGCTTGTTTTTCCATACCAGCATCGTTGTAAATGTTGTAAAGAAGCACATAAGATGAAGATGATTGTGGCTCAAGCTCAATCAATCTCTTGGCTGCGTGTTTTCCAATATCCATGTTTTTGTGAATCCTACAAGAACTTAGTAGGGATCTCCACATTACAGGAGCGTGACTGAAACCCGAGTCCGTAATAAAAGTTTCAGCATCAGATAGCCTTCCAGCACGCCCAAATAGGTCTACTATACAGGCGCAGTGCTTTTCAGTTGGTTCGATATGATAGTCCCTCTTCATGGTTTCATAATATCTGTCCGATCAGTAATATGGTTAGCGACTTGGCGGTTTTCATCATTTTAAAACCCACAATGAAAAAAGGTGCCTCAACTTATTTGCTTATAATTTGGTTTATTTAGGTTGTGTTTTATATCAGACAGCTCCAATCAGAAAATTTAGCTAAAGGGGAACCTGTCGAACAGTTTGAATGTCGCCTAAAGTATATTCTTTAATGCATACAACCTCTTAAATCATTTTGGTCAAAGATTTATATTATTATTGTAAGGGCTAATTGCAAGAAAAAAGAAGGTAGGCAACTCTGGTCAACTTTTCTATTTTTTTCCATCCGAAAAGCAAGTCAAATTTCTATTTGAGGTAACAAACTTCGTCCAGAGAAGGAAAAACCATTGAAGTTTCAAAGTTTTTCTGACTTAAAGCAACCACCTTTCAAGATTTTCAAATACTTGGTAATCCAGCATGGTTACCGGGTCAAAACGATGACATGATAGCTAAATTGTTGCTACTTAGAAGATTACATTAAATTGCAAATTTTGAAACATAATTGGTGTTGCCTGGGGTAAAGACAACATTAATTAGCTGGGTGATTCTATTTGAACCCTTTAAAAATCTAAATTAACACCCTGTGATGTGATGTGATGTGTATAACATGTGTTGGAAACTATAATTGATTGATGTGACATGAATGGTATGTGAGAGGGAGTGGGCCCAAATAGTAGCACCCTAATTAGCTTTTATGCAATTTTTCCTAAGTGCAATATTATGGTTTTTGCACTCCTAATTAGCTCATTAATTAGTTCTAGAAAGATGTGAAAGAAAAGACAAAAAAGTGTTTGCGATACAACCCAGCCCGGCCCATTTAAAATATACTAAAATAACAAAATTTTGACCTGTTATGCAACCCATTTGACCTATCCATCTTGCCAATTTCATAATGAAGTGAAACAAAGTGAAATGCTTACATGAGTCCTTCGTCAACAAGCCCACCATGACTACAAGCAGTAAGAACTCCAAGAAACACGACATCATTTGGTGTAACCCCACTGGCTATCATCAAGTCAAAGAGGGTCAAAGCTTCTTTAGCACATCCATGATGTGCCGTACTACTTATCATCACACTCCACGACACTACGTCGGATTTATCAGCAAACTCAAACGTCTTATTTGAAGAATCGATGTCACCCGACTTTGCATACATGTATATCAAAGAATTCACAACCACACTCGATACAATAATTCCAGTTTTAACCGAATAACTCTGAATCTGCTGACCAGATCGCACACTACCCAAATTGGCACAAGCACTTAGCACTACTGAAAGTGTAAACTCATCTGGTTTTAATCCAAAAGTAAGAAGCTTACAAAAAAGAACTAACGCCCTCTCGTATTCACCATTTTGGGCATGACCCACAATCATGGATGTCCATATCACTATGTCTTGTTTATAAGTCGAATTAAAGCATCTTAATGCATCGTTAGTTTTGCTCCATAAAGAATACAAATCAACAAGAGTGCTTCCAACGTATTCATCAGATTCAAGGTTGTTCTTGCAAATAAGTGCATGAATTTGTTCCCCATACTTGAAATCTTGAAATGCAGTACAAGCTTTAATCATTGTTGAAAATGTGAACTCTGAAGGCCTTAGCCCATCTTTTTGCATACTAATAAAATGATTTAGCGCTTTTTTCAGGATTTTGTCACTTACATTTTCCCCACGAAGCAGCCCTGCAATCATTGCATTATACATGACAACATTCTTATCAGGAAGAAGGTCAAAAATCGAAATTGCATCATTTAAATCGCCGATTTTAGCATACATGTCAAGTAATGCAGTCCCAACAACAACATCAAGATCCCAGCCAATTTTCACAGAACACGAGTGTATTAACTTTCCCCATATTAGAGAACAATAGAAATTTGCACAACACGCATTAAGAACACTCCCCAACACATGGCTACCAAATCTCACTCCTTGATGATGCATTTTGACCAAAATCTGTAACATTTCATTATGTAAACCAGTCTTAACATAACCAGCAATCATTGAGTTCCAAGAAACGTCATCCAGTTTGTCACAATTGTCAAATACAAGCCGTGCTTGATCCGCTCTCCCACACTTAGAATACATAGCAACAAGTGGATTAGTCATAAATGCATCCACGCCTACACCACTCAGAATAATCAGCCCATGTATAACCTTACCTAGCTCTAAATCACCAGTTTGAGCACAGAGACTCAACATACTCACGTATGTAAACTTACTGAAGGTGATCTTTGAAATTCGAGCTTCGCAAAATACTTCTTTTGCACGACTGAACTGACCCAACCGGGTATACCCAGATATCAATGAATTCCAAGAAACAACATTTCGTTCAGGCATTTCATCAAACAGCTGGAGCGCCAAGTCTGGTTCATTACATTTTAAGAACATGTTCATAAGGGTGTTCTGTAGAAACAAGCATGGAGTGTGTCCCGTTTTCACAATATGTGATTGGACGAGCTTCCCGTGTATTGAACTCCCTGAGTGTGTGGATGATTGAACCAGTTTCGCGTATGTAACATCATCTAGAGAATTACCAAGTTCGCATGGTTGAACAGTCTCCAATCCGTCTTCCGACAATGAGGAATCTATTACAACTTCTTGTACAAGAGGATTGAAAACTCCGGAGACATTGATAATGCTTGATAAGGATCGAAATTTTGTGGGTTTTCGTTGAAGCAACATGTGATGATCGATAACGAGAACTGTTTAAAACTTGTTAGCTGATTTTTAGATAATAATTTTGATGACTCTATGTGGGTCGAAATTTGTGGTCTACAAACTCGTTTAAGGATCTATACTTCTAACATAAAGTTCAAATTTAAGTTCCCTTTTTTTACCACCCGAAGTTACTGAACATGAGGAGACGTTTGGTCTGATGTATTTGGTTTTGTGGAAACGATGCGGCTAGCAGACAGTTGCTAC
>JAUEJL010088159.1:0-14528 GCA_032274825.1 Drosophyllum lusitanicum
AAATTATAATTCATTAAACATGATTAAAAAATGATAAAAATGATGATTTGGGCAAATTAGATATTATGAAAGCTTAAGAAGGGTATATATGATATTTATAAGTTAAGATGGGCAAATAAGATATTATGAAAGCTTAAAAAGGGTATATAGAATATTTATAAGTTAAACATGGCAAATAAGATATTTTGATGTTTAATAAGGGTATATATGAAATTAACCCTAAAAAATAAGTTTTAAAGCCTAATATCTAAATCTTTAATCTCTAAATATAAATAAAAGACTAACTTGGATCATCTCTATTAAATAATCTTATTTGTTCGTTTTGTTAAAATTAAATCTGAACCATCCATTTAAATTGAAAATTCAATTTGATTTTGACTTTAGGAGTCAAAGGTCTTAATCAACATTATTAAAGATAATTTCACATATAGTACTCTTCTTAAACCTTAAAATATTGTATTTGTCCGTCCTAATTTATAAATATCATATTTACCTTTTATAACATGTTAAAATATTATATTTAACCGAATTCTTAGTTTTATCATAATAAAATATTTTATAATCAGTTTAAATTCTTTTTAATTATAACCAATAAATAGTTAACCTTATTGTTTCTAATTTTAACAATAATGATCGATGATTTATACAAGAAATACAATCATGTTTCTTCATATCATAATACTATGTATGTTTCTACCATCGCTTCTGCCCTCTCCCTCACGTTGATGCCGTCTATCACCATTTTTTAAAATCTCATTTTTTTACGTTTTATAATTATTTAATACTTGTTTTATTAATGTTTAATATTTATTATTTTTTAAATCAACCTATATGTATCACATGTACATTTAATATGATATTTGATATATATAATAAAAGAAATATATGAAATTAAAACATACAATTTAAATAGTACCAGGAATCTCTTACTTAACATTTAATCCAAACACGAGATTGCATATCAAGATAAATCTAAACACTAACATATTAGATAGCCTCTGAAGATGAATAATAAAATATTAGATTATATATTTTAAAATTTATTTATACACCATTTTTAAATCAATTACGTTTAAGATAAGATAACGATCAACTTTTTGTTCACATCAACCTCCAAACTTAACATAAACAATGTTATAATTCCACTAGAATTCAACATAACAAATGAATATGAGATCCGGCCCACATCTAATCATCTCTTTCTTCTATTATTTTTTCCCCAATTTTTATATACATATCTTGTAATAACAATATGAACTAAAGGAGAAATCATTAAAGTAAGCAGAGTTCACACCTTCTTTGATTAGGTTTTTTTAAACCAACTTGATCATCAATTTTGTCTAAATATATTGAAAATTACCAAAACAAGTTTGCCGAGAGTAGAGATATTTTGATAGTGATATCGATAGTAGATTTGGTTTTACTTGTATACACAAGTGGATAACCAACTCTCGAATTACGTTTGTGAAAACTCCTTCAGACAATCCCACCATTAGATGTGGGAGTGTTACCGGCCAACCTATGTCGATATCATATATCTATAATTAGTTTATCCCCTTAACGAAAACTATCTCCTTTCCAAGATAAACCCCGACATAAGATTTCGTAGCATCACGAGTCAAACTGTATCGTTATATGTAATCTATGTACCTCTCATCGAAAACTGTCTCCATTCCAAGAATCCTACATGGCTACCTAAATTCGCCACCATTATTTACATATCATTGTTTCTTGCCAAAAAATAATAAATACACGGAGGTGGAGACTAGTAGGATAGAAGGTGGCCTTCTTGTGTCTTCCTAGTGTGCAAAAGCCGGGGATGAGCTCAAGGACAAGGTCGACAATCGACATAGCAAAGACAGTTAATGGAAAAACCATAAGTTGGGGGAATCAGGGACGGTGGGGGAAGAGAGAGAAACGTGGAGAAACGTGGGAAGAGAGAGAGAAATCGCCAATAGACAATAAATTTTAACGATTTCTACAAGTACTTTTATAATTATGATATAGCTTTGCCTTTAAAAAGATTATGATCGTAGTTTTGGTTAAATTTATGTCGAATTGATAAATATATAATAAAAACCATGATTAAGATGGTAAAAAGTATATATTTTTGCATAATTTGATGATTAGCCCTAGAATTTAATCAAATTGACCAAATGTGAACGCATACACAAAAACATAGCAAATTCAAGACATGCTCATATCTGTTTACATGACCATGACACTATTTATTGGCAGTTTGCTGGTTTTGGCAGTTTCATCAAGCCCGCCACCCTTCTCTCCCTTTTCTATCTGCCTTCGCAGGTGCTTCCAGCCACTGGCAACGAATCTTCATTCAGAGCAAACATTAAAATATTTCACTGTTGTAATCATTCAATCACCTTTTTCAAAGGCTTGACCTTTCTCTTTACAGTTATGTTGACTTAATTTCGAAGTACGTTCTTGCGGAGTTGCTTCGCAAATCTTCACCCACCATGGTATGCTGTTGTCTTACTTATCATATTGGGTTAATTTATTCGTGGACATGATTAATTCTTCTTGATGATACTCATAGGTTTTTATTTGGGAAATTAGGGTTCTTAGTATGCTGATCTTGAAAGGGGGAGTGTCAATTTAGAAAAGTATATTGCTTTTTTGGATTTTCATCTTGTGGGTATTAAAGAACCTGTTTATGTCATTTTAAGTATCAGATTCTAGGGGTTGTTAAGTTTGTATAATTAGTATTTAGTAGCAATCCAAGAGGATTGAAAGTACGGTTTTGCGTTTTTTTCCTGTTTCATTACTTGGATTTGATTCATACGCTTTTGTGATTCAATTTTCTTCCAGTTTGGGGAAATTTGGGTTTCTTTATGCGAATTTTGGAACTTTTTCTTTATTTGATGTTGTTGGTATCAAACATTTTTTAGGTTTTTGACGCACAAAGTTTTAAATTTTACGTTTCTTGATATCAAAGCAATCTGAGTGAAGAAAATCAGTTTCTGTTCTCAAGATTTTTTTGCTCCTGCAGTTCACTTCTCACATGGGTATCTTACGTTTGTTTATTTGGTGATTCGGTTTGTTAAGACTTCTGGTTGACTCCCTGGTGATTATGGAATAATTTCACAGTGTGAACAGGACAGCCTCGTCATTCTTGATCCAAGATATTAGAGATTTTAAAACATTAATCGCTTTCCGATCTAGATTCTCTCCTTCTTCTCAGTTCAATGAACCAAGAAACAGTCCTTATAAATCTACAGTCCCTAAAAGAAACAAAGCCACTAGAAGAATCCACAATCATCTAGTTTTTCATCAGTGTCACTTGCTTTGAGTTAGCAATGACTTCTAAGAAACAAGAAATTCATGTGGTCTTGAAATGAGAATTCAAGTTGTTGCGTTGAGTTTTTTACTGTTGAGGCAATTTCTGATCACATTATGCTTTGAAGAGGATCTTCTTTCAGGTATATGTATAATAAAACTGTGTTTCTTTTTCTTTATAGGTTGAAAATGGGATTCATATGCTGAGTTCTGTGTTGTTTTGCAGATGGTTTACCTTTAGAGAGAGGGAGGAGATTTTTGCGCGATTTAGAAATAAAAGAAACTAAAAAATCTGTGTTTGAAACAAAATTTATGGCCATGGCCGTACCAGGAATCTTGGTTATGTGTTGCAGTTGTCTTTGCCCTTGTTTTCGATCTAGAAAGAAAGATATAGATGCTGCTGTTCTTGTTAAGGAGTCAAATTCACGTAAGTTAAACTTATCAACATGTTAAACATAGTTCGCTCTCTGTTATTCCACATAAAAATTGCAATGGAATTTGCAACGTTCTGTTTTTGGGAATTTTTCTTGTTAAACACATTTGCCCATTACATTAACTGCAACCAAATTGACATTATTGATTTAGGTTTGAATGTGGCAAAACTTAATGTAGCTTACTTGGTTGCTTTTTAACTAGAATAGAAAGAAAAAAAACTATCACAATTAGTGAAAGGGTAGCTCCGGTTACACGTGTTTGGGTTTGCGTTTTGGAACTGATTATCTAAGTTATTGCAACTTCTAGTCGCACTAATTAATTTTTGGTGTTTAGAATGACTTTTTGGTTATTCAAATAATCATTTTGGATTATCAATTTCATACACGCTGTAAGAGAACTGATTATGACAAGGTAAAAAAATTACTATTTACCTATTTTTGTAACCTAAGTTGAGAGACTTTTATTTCTTACTGACCGTCTCTTCTTTGTAGAAAAGATTGTCTTTTATGGTCATTTTGTCTATTAATTCTTTATATAACCAGCATCTTTCAAATAACTAATCATGTCAGTTTGATTATTACAACCCCAAAGAGCAAAAAGCACATCTAAACACTATCTTCTGTAGCCCATTCTGTCACTGCTGGTTATCTTATGCTAAACGTTGTATAATCATTTTCAATATGGACATCCAAACATCTATTGAAGACGTATGAAGTTGAATTTCATCAGTTACCACGTTGAATTGGTATTTGATTTTGTAGTGGATTCGTCTCAATCTATAGAAATGAATTCAGCATCGGGAAAGGTGCCAGCAAGTCCACTACGTGTTCCGCCAAGTCCTGGTAGATTCTCGATGTCGCCAAAACTCGATAGGATTGGATCTGTTCATTTGAATATGAATCAAGTTACAAGAGCTACTCAAAATTTTTCACCATCAATGAAATTAGGGGAAGGAGGATTTGGAACCGTCTATAAAGCTCAATTACAAGATGGTCAAATTGTTGCCATAAAACGAGCAAGCAAGGTACCATTTGTGTGTGTATTAGATATATATTTTTGGTAATTTGTTCCAACTCTTAGAATTTTAATGGCTCGTCTATTTTCCTTTCCTCTAACAAACTTTTGGTGGTTGCCCATCTGCAAACTCCTTTTAATTCAATAAGCATTTACATGCGTGACATCTAGAGGTCACGAGATTGGCAGGTCGAGTTGATAGGATGAAGGATTAAAACAAGTCAGGCAGGGTTGAATAAAGCAATTTAGGAGGTTGTATGTATTAAAAACAATGTAGATGACTTTTGACACATTAATTAAATCAATAGATCCATATGCAATAATGTATAACTAATATCGATCAATTCATAAGCATACGGGTTGAATATGTCTCTGGTGTTATCTTAATACCTCTAGGTTACTTTTAGCTTGTAACGTAATTGTTACCTATAGTCACATCAGTAATGATCTTTGTTCCTGTAAATTATATTTCTTCATTCCAATATATCTCAACTTGTGGTCAAGATGACCTATTTTCACATCGTAAATTAAAGTGACTTTATTTATGTTCTGAAGGTTCATAAACTTCATCCTTGATGGCTCTTTAATATGATTAACATATTATATTTGTGTACCTCTAAATGTTATCTTCTTATACCAATTTTGAATCCTAAACTTGACCAGTTGAACCCACACGTCCAAATGCACGATCAAAGTCATAGCCTGCAGTCGTCACTAATTGTCAAGTCTTTTATAATGATAAGTTATTATAGTAATATAAAGTTCCATCCCCTTGTATACTTTTATGTGTCATCTAAAACCACTATATATCTGCTGTTGCCTCGGTTACTTCTTTTATATAATTAATCAACTTAAAAGTTTCATGCAGGAAAATTTTGATGCTCTAAGAAATGAATTTAGAAGTGAGATTGAGTTGCTTGCAAAAATTGAGCACCGGAATCTAGTTAAATTGCTTGGTTACATTGATAAAGGAAACGAGCGTCTTATTATTACAGAATATGTACCTAATGGTACACTTAGAGAACATCTAGATGGTGAGATCATGATGTACAACGGATTTTATGGTTTCAAAATTCATGATTATTTTCTAAGGATATTAATTTCCCCCCTTTTTGTAGGTATTCATGGAAGTTGCTTAGATTTCAGTCAACGTCTTGAAATTTCCATTGACGTTGCTCATGGCTTGACTTACCTTCACTCATATGCAGGTAATGTCTGTTTCCATTCAGTTTTTTAAGAGGGTGTTTGGATGAGTTTTGAAGTCAATTATGTGATGTAATTAGCTGGTTGGTTGTGCTTTTGCTGCTTGAAGTTAATAAGTTGTCGCAAAAAATTCCAGTTTTAAGATATTATAGTATTATTAACAATGAAAATGTGGGTAAAGGGCAGAGGTAAATAAGTTAATTTATTAGTTTATGATACATACAGTAGCACACTTGGCAAGCCCAAATGGAAGGCCAAGGTGACCTCATTTGATGACTCTAGACAGGCTTGAGCTAGAATATATGATGACTAGCTCGTTTAGTTATTCACCTGTTCTAACTAAAGCTTTTAACAGAAAAACAAATAATCCACAGAGATGTGAAATCATCAAACATTCTTCTCACCGATAGGATGCGGGCGAAAGTGGCTGATTTTGGATTCGCGCGCGTTGGTGATACAGAGTCCGGTAAAACACATGTTTTGACGAAAGTCAAAGGGACGGTTGGGTACCTTGACCCGGAATATATGAGAACCTATAAACTCACCCCGAAAAGTGACGTGTATTCTTTTGGGGTTCTGCTCATTGAAATCCTTACGGGCCGTCGGCCCGTTGAATCGAGACGGTCACCGGAGGAGAAGGTCACAATCAGATGGGTAAGCTTTTAACCCTCTGCATAAACATGCTGTACATTTTGCTGTAGTAGGTGCGCTAAAGGATATTTGTTTTCGCAGGCTTTCGGGAAATACAGCAATGGTGAAACAATGGATCTGTTGGACCCTCAAATGAAGGAAGCCGTGGACGAGAAGATCTTCGGGAAGATGCTGAATCTGGCGTTTCAATGTGCGGCCCCCACACGGGCGGATCGGCCTGACATGAAGTCGGTGGGAGAGCGTTTGTGGGCTATTCGAATGAAGTACGTCAGACGTGGAAGAAAAGAGTGATGAAGAGGCTTCAGCTTCTTGTATTGTAGATCTGTATACGTTGATTTTGTTGATCAGTTTTGATGGGTTGGCTTGTAGTAGTACCATGGAGTAATTTAGCGTGCTCCAGTTGTTGCAGAATACAAGTGTACAATGCGTGTGCTTTTGCATGGTACAAGAATTTGAGGACTAAAAGTATTCAAGATGGTTGGGGTTGTATGTATCTATACAGGTGCAAGGAATAAGAAATTTTTGGCAACTTGCATCTTTATCAATTTTAGATCAAAATGCTTGTTAATCTTTTATTTATATTAGAAGAAGATTCAATAAAGTAAGGAAAAATGAAACTCACTTATTCTTTAAAGTTTACTTGCTAACTGTAAAATATATTCACTTTTCTTAAAAATGATAAATAAATTATTTTTGCATGAAGATAATAGCAACGCTCATCCTTTAAAGCTAATTTGATAGAGTTTTATTCTCATTTTATAAGGGTCATCGATCCCTTTTCTCTTCACAATATATGTTGACGCTTCATCATTTTACCTATATATATTAAACAACCTAAAATTGTTAAAGCACTAAAATATGTGATTCTTACACAACTTCATATAACAAGATCATATATTAACACTACCATATAAAGTCTATAGTATTACAACTAATGGTGCAATACCACATTACCAATTTACCAAATCATCACTTCTAAATGCACAACCAAAAGTCATTAACGATGACAAACATTTGCAACAAAGCAAGCATGAGCACCATCACAAGAAGCTATACGTTCTTCCAAGTCATTATTTTCCATTCCAAGATGTTTGAATGCTACTTTCAATCTTCTTATTTTGAAGCATAGAAGCTAATTAATACGTGAAAGCTTCAATTATAGCAGTACAAAGTTACTACATAATGACCGATACCTTCTTTTTCATGGATGTCACAAATACTAGAAGGATGGCGTGAGATACTCTTGTTCACAAATCTTCACCTTCATAATTTGTTCACTTCAAGAGTCGGGACGATTGTGTGTAGATAATTCTTCTTCAGTTTCCTTCTCCGAAGACTCTTGTTCCTACAAAAGTGTATGTAATAGTTCACTATTCTATTTTGACTAGATCAATATAGATGCGTCGAGTGTTTGGATACGCGTTTTGGAGGTGATTTATGATATTCAATAATCATAATTTGATAATCAGATGTAATACCACAGGTTTAAGAAGATATATAGTGTTTAAATGAGCCTCTGCAAATTTGAAGCTGTAATAATCGTACAAGATGTTTGAATGTATAGGAATCTACTTATTTAAGGAATTAAATTAAAGATAAAAAATAAAATGGCAAAAGGATATTCTTGTGAAAAAAAGACTTTTTGTTAAATGGGAGCAATGTATATCATATCAGGTTAAAGGAAAAGGTAAACGGGCGACTTTATTTTACATTTTAACTCTTGATAATCACTTTTGTTGATGCTGGTAAACACGATTATCCAAAACTAGTTATTGACCCTTATGTAATCACATAATAAAAAAAACAGAATTTGTTTATCCAAAAACGAACTTATAAAAGACAAAAAAAGGTGAGTTTAACATAGAACGAGTGAATGTGCTACGTACCAGTACTGGTTGTGCAACACGAATGCATCAGTTGCAACTTTCTTTCCATCATCATTGCGATTCCAGTGATAAAATGCATGTGTTTTATTAATTATCTCTAGAGTAGAATGTCCATAGCTTGCCTCCCGGAATGCAGAATAGTCAGGCTGCGGATCGTTAAACCTATAGAAACCATCAGGAGAACATGATCATTGGAAAGAACAATGCTAGTGTTAACAGAAAATGCAAAAGAAAAACATGAGTTACTTTATTTTTACAGGAACAGTAAATAGATTTTTTTACCTTGAAGCAAGACCTTCTTGGTTTCCACCATCTCCTACGGTTATGTAAACTGGAGCAGATTTGTCTGGCACAGGATAACTCACACCACCAGTTATGTTGTAGTGTATGTTGGAGATCCGGTACTGAAATTGCATATATTAAATAAAGTTACAGGCCAATTAGCAGATATAAAAAAGAGAAGATATAAAAGAGAATGACAAACCGATCTTTCATAAGCATGAACATGTCCAGCAAAGACCACGTCAACTTTGTATTGAACAAACCAACTCTCGAATGCAGCTCGCATGCTTTCACCCTCCATGTAATGAGCACTATTGCTGTTGTATATAGGGGCGTGCATAATAACAATAAGCCATGGTGTTTTCTTCCTGTCCACTTTCTTGAATTCTTCTTCGAGCCACTTATATTGAGGTGTATATTTAACTGTCAAAAGTCAAGTATACATGTATGGTATCACACACAAGCAATAATAGTCAATTTGTCATATCTACATACTAATTTATAACGTTAATGTAGAAAGAAAAAGAGCTAATTGCATAGAAAGGTATTTAACGTTGGGCTGTTTTCTATTTGAATATACCTTTTGTTTGCACCCACAAAAGGCTCAAAACCTTTCAGATGTTTTGATAAGAGTCCTCAAACTTTCAAACTTTCCGAAGGACGGTTTGCTGTCAAAATGATGATGCATCCATTGGCGTGTTGGTAACTTTGACCATGTTAACTACTTTATTTTTGTGTTTGATGTGGCCCTAAATGAATTAGAGCCTCTTCGTGGGTGCAAAGAAAGTGTGATACCCAAAATATAAATCAGCCTAAAGTTAGTTACCTTTTGCCCAAAGAGAAACAAGATAAGAAGGTAAATTACCGAATGGAGAATAACTGGACAGCACAATTATATGAGCAGATGCACGTCTGATGGCGTACCAAAGAGGACTACTGCTTTCACTGGCTGCATAGGGAGTGGGGTATCTATAAAGATATTGTTTGAATGGAGCAACTTCATCCTGGACATAGAGATGAAAAGAAAATTCAGAATCAAAGGAAATTTTTATATGATGTCATGAAGCAAATATCATGCTTTAAAGAAACGGAAACTCATAAAATGTCATCCAATAAGCTATGTGATGAATAATAGGAAGACAAACCGATGCAACAGACTACATCCATGATAAAAAGAAAATTGTCGAAACTTAGTTATATCTCCATTGCTTACCATATACGGCATATACTCTATCTCATGATTTCCAACTGTCCATATCCATGGTTGATATGCTGCAACTTTTTCAATAAAACGACCATATGAATCCCAACGTACACCCATATCATGGTATTGATACCGATCAGCATAAGATAGATCTCCAACATGTAACACGGTTTGTGCTCCGCTCTGGATGTAATGTTCAAGAGTGGATAAAGAATTATATGTTTGACCCAAGTCACCTGTAACAGGGAAGTCAAAATAATGTTTGCAGAATATGTCAACACTTGTGAAGAAGTGTCTTACTAATGTTTCCATCAACACAAAAACAGAAAAAGAAGCAACTCACCTATAATTCCAAATTTATAAGAAGCATTTGGATCAACTTCTGGTGGTGTTTGAAACCAAAATGATCGAGCAGAATCACCTTCTCCAATCTCATAATAGTACTTGGTGTCATACTAATAACGACAGATACACTCTTTAGTGATGAATCTTTTAAGTGAACTGAAAGAATTATGCCATAGATAAATGTTACTGAGTTAACCAACAAATACCTCAAGGTCTTTGACAAGGCACTGGTGTATATAGCCAGATGTGTAGTTGTAAAATGTATAGTTTTTCACCGTCCCTTCTGCAGTAAAATCATACTTTTTCTCTGATGTTCCGTATCTTACTTGATTTGATCCTGGTTCAGCAGATGTTACCCATATTATGATTACTGCTTTTCCATCATAATCTCCTTGAGTGATATGTACCTACAGATGAGAAAATGAAATAATAAATAAACTAAATGAATGAAAAGAATTCTTGACATGTACTTCTGCTGAGAGCATTAAAAGAAAATTTATATAACTGATATAATCTCATGATCTTACCTGCTCTGGTGCATTATAACCACTGGGAATCGCAAAAACTTCATTATCAAGAGGAATGTCAACTGATGGCCACTCAGAACGGATGAACCTGCTGGTGACACCTGCATAAGCATTGTCTAGAAAGCTGACCAATACATACCCAATAAGCAGAAACTGTCTTATCACAGATTTCATTTTCTTATCCTTCAAAGCGATCATTGCTCAACCAGCTACAAACCCAAAGCAGTATAAACTGCAAACAAAGAATGGCCCATGTTTGGCAAAAGTTAAAGAAATTTACATAACAGAAAACATACTTGTCCAAATCTAAGAGTTTTCAAGTGAAAAGTCAATTATTCGTTAAAATGATTTTAATCAAATTCTACTGCTTATCCCTCCTCATGAGTTTTTTATGATGTAGGTGAACACACAGCATCCACAAGATTGCTTTACACAGATCTGTATTGCAAGAAATGTTGGAAGTACAAACTTACATAGCATAATGTCTCCTAATTGTTCCTAATGCCTGAACAAGTCGTATGTAGCAAAAGTAAAATAATAACAATAGCACAAACTAATAGAGCTCAGTTCAGTCTTGCCTATAAAGTTTTTCTTTGTTGATGTTCAGTAATATGTAAGTTAATAATCGTCTAGATTCTACCTCAGATAGCTAAAAGCTTGTATCAAAATATCTCAATAAGCACATCAGTCAAACAAAGCTTATGGTTTACTTCAGAAAAACTTCCTGTAGAGTGGCAAACTTCATAAGCAACCTATTTAAAATCGTCTAATCCAATTTTGGCTGGGGTTTACACCAATACCAACAAGAATTCTGTATTATCTCCTCTTTTCATTCAAATGAATATGAGTTATGAGTTTGGATTATCCCCAATATATTATAGTCCAAACAGTGCCACAGAGATTTCATTTGTCATAACAAAACATGGATTCCTTTTTCCATTTTCTAACAAAAGTGGCATCTATTGATGGGTAGAGATATTAAAAGAATAACAGCTGACAGATTATCCAAATAATAAAAACTGCTCATCAATATCCTTTACTGTTTCAATCAAATAACTACAGTACCACTTTACCCTCCATATTTTAAAGGCCAAACATAGAGTGATACCTGTAGTTATTTCAACTAAATTTATCTTCAATTTCGTACTTGAAATAATCACTCTACAGTCTAACTTCGAAAAATAAGAGGGGAAAATTGTTAACTTCCTGGAAGAATTTAGAGTTTTATCCCCAAACAAATTGTGACGATCTCTATCGCAATACGTGCACACCTAATTTTCGAATATTTTGGTACTCCGGGAGTGAATTCACGGCAATAACGCATTGTTTATCTAATAAACTTCTCAATCTGCATCAAATATACACGTCTATCCTAAACAGTGATTATGATCTTATCATAGATAATTAAAAAAAAAAAATCTAGTCACAATGCATGCACATTTCAATTGCGTGATCTATGATCCTCAAACCAAAAAAAAACTTGTCCAGTAAAAATCCTCAATTCACATCAAAAGCGTATCTATGAGATACGAAAATTGTTCAATCAAATTCACAAAGGAAAACACGAAACGGATCAACATAATAGAGTTAGAACACTAAACTTTAACCCTCTGACGGTGTAGATTCACATTCCACTACAAGAATCAGCTCAAAGAAACACTTAAATTCAGGTTCCTATGCTAATTCCTGGAGTTAAAGGATTGTTGACTGACCTCTTGCTCAATGGAGATATGAACAGATCCTCAACTGATTCTAGAGAGAGAGAGGTTGTTGAGAATAAGCAGGCGCTGTGGTTTAGCCGTTTAGACGGGTGCAGCGCTTGCGTACGTTAGTAGGAAACATGATTGTGGTTTAAGTTAGCATTCGAGAGGTATTACGCGCACCGGTTTCAGCCACAAGGTCCACAAAACCTTTTTAAGTCGTATATTTTGGTTAAAATTACGTAACGACGTGAAAGTTGACCTGATATTTTAATATGGTATTTAAAATATTTTTTTACAAATATGATTATTTAACTTGTTAAAAACATGTTAATATACCCCTTATATCAAATGTTACCCGGTAAACAATTAAAAATCCTAATTTGATATTTTTCCTCACCATTTTTAATCAGTAATGCATAAAAAATTAGATGAATTGTTCATTTGGAGCTCTTGAAGGTGGTGAGAATGTCTTCATCCTCGTCCTACAACTCCAACCCAAATTCAAAGCTTCCAAAGAATGCTATTATGAAAAGCTAGTAAAATGTCTAACATCATAGACAAGAAACAATCTTGGTCGAAGATTCCTAACATGCCCTAATTTTTTGGTATGATTTTGTATGAAATTAGTCACTGAACTTTGTGAAAATTGTCCTAATTTGGTCTTGTAAATGCATCAATTGTTGCAGGGAGTTGGTAAGAAGTGCAAATTATTTTACTGTGCTGACATGCACAAGGCCAAGATTGAGTTATTAAAGTCAAAAATGGAGGAAAAAATGAAGTTTTTAGAAGATGTTAAGATGTGTACAGAAAAAAAGTACCATATTGGAATATTAGGACATGATTCATAACATGCCCTAACAATTGAAATGAAGAGGGGACCGATTTTAAAGTTTAAATATCATGAATTTACAGGCTTAGCCGGTTGCATGTTAAAAAAGAGGTATATTAACATGTTTTTAACAAATTAAATGGTCATATGTGTACAAAAATACTTTAAGTACCATATTGAAACATTAGGATAACTTTCATGTCATTATGCAACTTTAACTCTAAATATTTTTAGAGCAAATTGCTCCTTACTTATACTTTTTAGTCTTCTTTATTTCACTCTTCTCTTTAAAGATTCATCAAAGCACAACAACAAATCCACAATCGAACCGTTCCCCTTTCATTTTACAACCGTCACCACCAAAGCTTTGATTGCCACCACCACCTTCCGCCATCAACGCCACCGTCACCATCACAATCAAGATTGGAGATCTACCTCTCTCTCTCTCTCCCCCCCTCTCTCTCTCTTCTTTTCATGACCAGATCTGTTTTTTTTCTGGATTTTCTAATATCTTCTTCTCTATGTGAATCGCATATATAATTTTTTGAGTTTCCAAACCAGTAAAGTTGAACCACATAAACTATAACTGTAATTCTTGATTGTCTTAAAATAATATTATCTTTGAAAAAAAACAGAAGAATTAGTTTTATTTTTTTTAAATATCTTGTGATAGCATATAAATGAACTATGAAGATTCAAATATGTCAATGACGAAATACTTAAGTTTTGGTTGGAACATGAACATTTTATAGTAATTGAAAACTTATATGCATAAAAAACATTCTTAATAGTAATTAAAAACTTATATTCATTAATTTTTTTATGTTAGTGCTTAGAGCTTGAACATTTCTAAAAAATTTTGTGCTTAAAAAGTAGCTTGAATTTGATCATTATCAATGTATTTTAGTGTTTAGACTTGCTAATTGTTATTTCACTGATCAGATAAAATCGAATTACCGAATCAAAACTTTTGGATTAGACTATTTGGTTCGGATATTTCGAATTTTTAGATTGGATTGGATCAGATCAAAACCGAATAATTACTATGGATTTTGGTTTGGTTCTGGTTACTATTATCTAAACTGAATAAACCAAATAAAATATATATATATATATATATATATATATATATATATATATATATATAAAAAAAAA
>JAUEJL010088170.1:0-14528 GCA_032274825.1 Drosophyllum lusitanicum
TGATTAGGCTCCAGGTCGCTACGTACGGATTAGATTATTGGGAGGGATCGAGAAGGAGAAGGCCGTGTATCGGATATGTATTATTCTGATTTATTAGATAATTATTCTTGTAACTTGTTGAAGTTTTAGATAGAGATTAGAATAAATATATTTTATATTTAATCTATATCTGGGAATTTGAATTTCTAGATTATTATCGTAATTTGTTTAAAAGTTTGAGTAAAATATACGGGTAATTAATTAAATGATGTTGATTTTAACTAAATGAAAGGTTAAGATTCTTTGATTAAATTGATAAATGAAAGGATGTTAGTTTTTAAGGTAAGGTGTATCAAAATACATTCAACTTTGGCTAATTAGCTACTATTGTATACAACGAACTTTATTTTTTTAAAATTAATACAACCAACTTTCTAAATACTACCATTGTATACACGTGACCTTTAATCACAGGTCACTCAATCGGTCACACACTTTTATATTTTTATTTTCTAAATGTATAATGTTCTTGAATCTTCATAGTGTTCTAAAATATTGACCCAGATTGTTTGCCTCTAATTAAAAATATGCAGAACAAGAACATTAATCTGAAAACATTGACAAAAATTAAAGATGAATATATGAAACCCAAATCATTTAACCTAATATTACACAAATCAAACAAGAACTGGAATAGGAAGATATGATTTTTGAAGAAGAAATACAGATCAAGAACATGAATCTAATAACATTGACAAGATTTAAAGATGGATATAAAACACTTAAATCATTTACCCTAATATTACACAAATCAAACAAGAACTGAAATCGGATGATATTATTTTTGTAGAATAAATACAGAACAAGAACATGAATTTGATAACATGTGACAAAAATTAAAGATGAATATAAATAACCCAAATCATTTACCCTAATATTACACAAAATCGAACAAGAATTGAAATCAAAAGATATGATTTTTGAACAGGATTTAAAATCAGAACAAACCCAAGAAAGAGATCCAAATTGAACAACATCGGCAAAAGAAACCCAACAAGAAACATTTCAGATGAACTAACCATAAACATTGAAGGCGGTGGTCGGATTTGAAGGCGACGGTGATGGTCGGCTTTGAAGGTGAGTCGGCGGGGGTGGTCAGCTTCAAGGGCGACGATGATGGTCGGCTTTGAAGGAGATGGCGGTGGTCGGCTTCCAAGGCAACGACGATGGTTGGCTTTGAATGGAATGGCGGTGATCGGCTTCGAAGGCGACAACGATAGTTGGTTGAAGGGGTGGTGGTCTGCTTCGAAACGGTGATGGTCGGCTTTGTCGAAGGCGGTGGTTGGCTTTGAAGCCTAAGCAGCAGCGACTGTATGTAAACTATCAAAGAACATAACCCATTAAACCCTAATAGTAGATAAGCAGTGAGAGATAGGTTTAGAAGGTCTATATATTTGCTTGAATAATGAAGATGGTAAAGCAAAAAACCCAGAAAAAAAAACAAAAAAAAATTATTTAAAAAAAACCGGCTAGGTAACCTGCAATAGTAGGTAAATTATATACAACGTCAAGGTTATACGAGTTGGTTGTATTAATTTTAAAAAAATAAAGTTCTTTGTATACCATTGTAGTTTAGCTAAAGTTGAATGTATTTTGATGCACTTTAACTTAGTTTTTATTAATATTAAAAGATAGTTTACCGTGGATTAAATTAATAAAGTTGAAGCGTTTTTAATTCATTTAGTCACTTTTTTGCTTAATCTATATAATTGGTAAACACCGAAGAGCCTTCCACCTTAGTGATAGATGATTAATTAGAACTTATTAAATTTTAAATATATGTTATTTTAAATTTAAAAGTAACACCAATTAAATATATATAAATTCATAATTGAGTTTCAATTATGAACAAATGAATTATTACGATTAATGATGTTAATTTTAACTAAAATAGTGATGTTAATTTTAACTAAAATAGTGATGTTAATTTTGACTACATGAATTAAAATTCTCTTGTTAATTAAGCTAAATTAAAAACATGTGATTGTATACTGAATCATCTGTGATTGAATATTAAAATTTCAGAACTATGTTTTTAAATAGACTTTATTGAACACAACTCTAATTAAGCTATAAAAGTTAGTGTTCTATTAATATTAAAAAAATGAAGACAAAAGTTTGTTTATTAATATATTATTAAAAAACTCATTTCAAATTTAGATGAATATAAACTTGAAATATAAACAGTAATTCTTTGTAATTGAAAAATCTTAGGTTGTAAACTTATGATAATTAACGCTAAATTTTAAATTGATTTATAACAACCGTGACTCTTCCAAAATATATATACATAAATAGTTGAGATTTAATTTAACAAAATATACCGATATTATTAATGTCTAATATAGATAATCCAAATTAGTCTTTTATTCATGTTTAGGATAGGATAGGATCATATTTATTTAGATGAAGAATGTTCAATATAGTTCATACTTAATTTATAGTTATAAGAGATTAATTTTAGTCTTTGAATCAATCGCATCAATGGTTTAGATTGCATTTTAAAAATTTAGACCGAGTGACATTTTCGTAATTCCCATGTGATGCTTTTACAAATCATATGTGATTGAATATTAAAAGTTTAGAACTATGTTTTTTACATTGGTTTTATTGAACACAACTCTTATTTAGATAATTATAAAATAAAAAGGGATTGATATTGAATATATAGTTTTTAAAAGCGGGTTGATATCTAATTAAATATAAATATATAAGTTTTAAAAACGAGTCATTAATTTCCTCTAGCTTCCGATCACTTTATAATTTATGTTTTTGGTGATCTTGTAATTCGAACTGGGATGATCTGTTTTTTTATATTTAAATATGATTTAATAGAAAACATGTTCAGTTGCATATTTTTTTAAAGAAAGCAGAAAACTCTCTTATTTTTTTATATTTTTTCAAACTCCTCAGTTTTTTCAAACTCTCATATTTTTTCAAACTTTTTCAAGAAAACACTTCAACCAAACATGTTTTCCATTTTTTCCTGAAAATGAAAAACTCCACCCTGTCATTTAAACACGTTTTCTATTTATTTTTTCAGAAAATAAAAACTTCACCATTTTTCACAGAAAAACAGAAAACGAAAAACAGAAAATTTTTCTCCAGCTAAACGCAGCTTAAGTTTTTGAGGCATTTTGCCTAAGATTAGGCAGAAAATAAATGAATTATTTCAGATAGGATTCTAATAGAATTTATTTAAAATAAATAAATATATGTAAGTCTTTGAGCTGTAAGACGTTTTGTGAACGCCTCTGCTAACCAAAGATTCGTAGCAACATATTTAACACTCAAAGTGTTAGAGAGAACCATATCTTGAATAAAAAACAATTCAATCTTGAGATGTTTCGTTCGCAATGAAAGATAGAATTAACCGCCATATATGTAGCACCAACATAGTCACACCACAAAGTAGGAGTGTTTGTCGATGAAATACGTAGCTCTTTCTTAAATGCGGACATTATCCAACTAATGTTAGTAGTAAGAGCCATATATAGCTCTATATTCAGCCTCCGTGCTGGAACAAGCTATATATAGTGTGTTGTTTCTCAAAATTCCAACTAATTATGAGATTATACCCAATAAACACACAGTAACTAGTCGTCAAACATTTGTCGTCTAGGACAACTAGCAATATCTAAATAAGCATGTATAGTATAATCAGTAGATCACCGTATTTTAAGCTAGGCCATAAGACACCGTGACTCAAAGATAATGTAAATTAAAATATGCCTGAGTACTGCGACACGGTGAAGATCAGTGAAAGAAAGTGAGAAACCTTGCTAACAACATGTTAGGATCGATAAACAAAAACAAATTAAACAATATGCCAAAGTTCTTCTATATTTCTGAAATGTCGATTCTTTGTTCTGTACAATTGATTACATATAGATAGGCTGTGATAGTGGCGGTTTTCTGGCGGTTACTCCGCCGTTTTAACGGCGGCGGTTGGCGGTGGACGGCGGCTGACGGCCGTTGGCAGTTATCTCCGGTGGTGGGGCTATATATACATATATTCTATCTACTAAAACAATACAATACTTAAACTTATACTAATAATGATAATTAGAAGTCTAACATTCACCCCCCTAATTATCATATCCTCCATATGTTAATCTTCAAGTCTTCTATGATGATGAAATCACCATCTTCTTCTTGGTCTTCGATATCTCCGTTTGTATAGTAGTCCACGATGCTAGGATCCTTGTTCTCTTCATTTCTTGCATAGTCTTCTTCAGCCTTACGAACTTCTGCGAACCCGAGGTCGCTTTGACAAATGTTGTCAACAAATCCATGGTCGTACAGACCAACTTCAACTGAGTCCGTCTCTTGGCTTGTTTTCTTCCTTGGAGTGCTAAGATCTCCTTGATCTCTGGTTCTGGTAACCCCATCTGAACCTGTAATGCTTTGATCAAACGTATATCCCGATTGACCAACTCCTTTGTTGCTTGAGACATGCTTGGTGGGTTTTGTTGCTGTATCAATTCCTGCTACAGTTTCTTCAAAATGATCAACAAGTCCTTCTGTTTGATCTTCATAAATGCCCAGTCTTTCGGTGCATTCGTTTTCCTTTTCAAAATGATCAGCAAGTCCATCTGCTTGATCTTCAACAAAAACCATAAGCAATGTTGGTTCCAAGTCTTCTTCAATGAGATTAGATTGATTCTTTTCTTGATTTTTCTGTGAACATTTATTTGTATAGTGTCCAAAATTGTTACACCTGAAGCATTGTACTTTGCTCTTATCTACGGTAGAAATCTTCAATTTGTTGTCAGTTTCCCTTTTGAAACTGTTATTCCTTTGTGAGTGGTTAAATCTGCCACGTCCACGTCCTCTGAAAGATTGTTTTCGATCTTCTTCCAACGTAAACATCAAGCCTTCTTGAGTATTCGAAGATCTTTCTTTCTTGAATTTTAATCTTTCTTCGAATGTCTTCAGTCTTCCAATTGCTTCGTCTAAAGACATAATAATCAGATCTGAGTATTGTTCAATGGATGCAACAATCTGAAGAAATCTGTCTGGTACGACATTCAGTAATTTCCGTACAAGGGTAAAGTCTTCAAATGTTAATCCTAAGCTCGCTACTTTATTGATAATACTCGTCAATTTCGTAATAAATGAATCTATCGATTCATTTTCTTTCATCTGTAACAACTCAAAATCTGATTTGAGTGTTTGTACTTTCGCCTGTTGAACACTGGTTACTCCAACGTGTCTTGTTTTCAAGGCTTCCCAAATTGCCTTTGCAGTCTTGTATTTGGATACAAGAAATAACTGTTCTTCCGATAATGCTTGATAAATATAGGCAATTGCGTTCTTGTCTATATTTTCATCGACTTCGTCTGTCGATTCATATTCAATTGCTTCCCATAACTGATTTGCTTCCAATATAACTTGCATTCGAATTGCCCAAGTGGTATAATTTGTTGATTTTAACATCGGGCATTCGAAATGGGTTGAAAAATACTAAATTCTTTCTTTCTTTTTCACTATCTTCGCTTTCTGACATAGTTATCTTTTTTTTCAAAAAAACAAAAATTAAAAAGAAATTAATAAATAAAAATAAAAAAAAATCCTTTTGATAAAAGGTTTTTTTTCTTAAAAAAATAATACCTTTAATAAAGATTTTAATTTAATTTTTATAAAATAAAATTGGATAACCTTTTTTTTCTAAAAGAGACTTATAGTCTCCTTTTTAAAAAAAATTTATCCCTTTTTTTTTTACAAAAAAATTTAAAAGGTAAGAAAGGGTTAAAATGGATGGAAAGAAAAATAGGGTTTCTTTTCAACAGGCCCTTGCGGCGCCTCCTTTGTTGTCGATGAAAAAGAATGGCCGGTTCCCTTTTCGATCGTAAGACCTCTCTGGTTTCTTTCTTCGATCGACGATGATAACTTTCTCTGCCTTTTGCCTTTTGCCTTTTGTTCTTGAACACGCTGCTCGCCGGCGTTCGTCTTGGCTATTCAGTGCCTTCGATGTTTCAGATTTTCCGGTTGTCTTCTCCGGTCAGGTAAGTCCCGTTTTCGATGTAGGGTGCTGCGGTGGTAGAAATCTTCTAGATTTCGGCCGCCTTGGGTATATCCTTTTTGTTGATTTCAAGTGAACCCCAAATGATGTTCTTGATGGTGGTTCCCCTGTTGAATCTTCGACTGTGTTTGTGGGTATCTTGATTTCTTGGTAAACGATGATGAACCTTGGTAATAACCTCGGCTCTGATACCAAATGTGGGATCAAATACAACACAATGACACCAAAGTTTCGATCTTTTATTACTGAAATCACATGTTGTTTACAACATAATCAAGTACATATATATAGTAGTAAAAATGGCGGTTTTTGCGGCAGTTCTCCATCAACTCACGGCGGCGGTTGGCGGCGGACGGCG
This sequence comes from Drosophyllum lusitanicum, assembly GCA_032274825.1. Lineage (NCBI taxonomy): Eukaryota > Viridiplantae > Streptophyta > Magnoliopsida > Caryophyllales > Drosophyllaceae > Drosophyllum > Drosophyllum lusitanicum. The sequence continues at coordinate 6,423 of JAUEJL010088170.1, forward strand.
GTCGGCAGTTAACTCCGGTGGTAGGGCTGTGGTGTTTGTATAAAAAATATATCATTATTTCCAACAGTTTTAAGTGAAACAATAATGTCTCTTGAAAATTTCAACTTTCTTTCTTTCTTTTTGGTAGATTTTTGTAGTTCTGTGGCAATCATTTATGTGCCAGGTGGTCATTATTGCCCTCTGATGCTCTTGATTAGATTATTCTATTTTTGTCGTATTGTTGTTTTTGAGCCAAACATGTTCCAAAAGCTGTGTACTACCAAACTTTGTAATTTAGTAGAACGAAGTTAGGAAGGTGCAGTTTTACATTAGATGTAGGTAACTAACTATGAGGATTTTACTGTAGATGGGTATTTAACATGATGCCTTTCATGAGAGTTATATGACAACTAAGTTTATTGGCCCGCTATTATGGCGCAAAAATTATTTTTTAGCAAGATGATGGAATTGTTACTAACTTTAAAATTTAATTCTTCTTTATCTAAAAAAATATTGAGGGTTCATTACTCCTTATCTTTCACTTCTATTTATTTTAGTGTAAATGCGTGTAATTTGGATATTTTGATTTGCAAATTGATTGACATTTGATATTCTGTTTTGCTTGCTGTACAAAGGGGAAGAATGAGACTCTGGACGTGATTAATGATGATGATAACGACGACGACGACGATGATGAGCTGCTGGATGTGGATATCGTCTGACTCTCAATTTAGCTCATATAAGGCTTACCCCAACACAACAAAAAAAAAAGGAAGAAAGAAAACAATCCCACCAAAAAAAAGTAGAAAAAGAGCTTGCAGCATGTGTACAAACGTTACTTTTTTTTTCAGCTCACATGTTTCAATGTGTCGTAGAAATTCTGAAGGTTTTGCACTTTTATTTCTTGGATCACTGAATTTTGTTTTCCTCACAACCTGGCTTATAGCCATAGCCCATGTGGCAGGGTTTTCTGTTGCAATAAGGTTGGGGCGTTAGACCATCCATTATACCGAAGCCGAATGGGGTGGAGGGTCCAACTTGGACAGCAGGTAAAGTTGGGAACACCACATCCCTTCTCCTCCCAACCTGTTGCAGATAATCCTTTCGGGTTTGAGAATCCGTCTCTCTCTAATCCTCTTTGACACCCTTCTCTCTCTTCTTCCCCTCTCTCTCTTCTCTCTCTAAATATTTAATTAAAAAATAATTACAAAGAGGTAAGATGATAGAAATATGTGTATAACGGAGTTAGAAAGTTTGAAGGTGGAGTGATGGGAGAGCAATACAGGGAGAGGGAAAGGGAGGTAATGAGATATAATGGATCAGTGTTTTAAAATGCGCGTCTTGGGTCTGGCAAGGTGAGGGAAAGGAAGGTAATGAGATATAATTGATCAGTGTTCTAAGCTTGTGTTAGGTGTGGCGTTACACGCTAAATGGGGAGTTTTTGAACGAGTGTTGCACAGAAAATCATTTTATTTTAATTGGACTTCTTTTTTGTATCCGTTTTGTGATAGAGCATATTGGACTTTTATAAATTTATTTTTGTAATTTATGCACGTCACTTTGCTTCTTGTGTGTGCATCTTTGTGTAATTTGTATATAAATCATTATAAATGGCATATACATAATTTTAAAAAAAGTATATAATTACCCCCTTTAAGTCGTGCTTAAAAAACACCATAGCCACTAAAACTTGAGGCTTGATCTCGCGTCACATCACGTCTTTGTTATTTAAAACTATGTAACGGATAGCCTTATATGACAGATCTCGTGATACAGTTCAAAATATGCTTTATCTAGTGTCGGTTTAGCTATAAAAAAAAAGAAACAAGTGGGCGAAAGTCGCTCATAATTGTCTTATCATAAAAGTCCAATTATCAGAAATTCAACATTCCTATCTGAAAGTGACTGAGAGATGTGAAATACTTGTTGTAACAGTGATTTGCAGGCGTTGCCATTGTTAAAATTTGTGAGATAGTTTTGGCTGACATGTAAACCATCTTAGGAAATAAGTTTGTTGGTGGTACTTCAATTTTCAATTCACATATTCAAGAAACACAAGTCTTAAGCATCATCTTAAAAATTCTTAGGAAACGTGTAAAAAAAATCCAATAACGAGACTAATTGATCAAGTCGAATCTTTTTGTAATCCAAAAGGAAGACTACTTGATCAAGAAACGAGACTACTTTTCTTTAAAACCCAATACCATTGACGAAACCCAATTAACCAAATGACATCTTACACAATCTAGGACTAGATCTATCGCACAACCATCATCAGCTTCATGTACCGTAGGTTACATTGTAAGGTGTAAAACACAAACCCATATGATGGATGACTAGAAACAGCTGTGTATGTGTTGACTTCCTTTTCAAAAGTCAAACCTGGAAAAACTGTTCCAATGACGATGAGCTGAAAACATTTGAAGCAAATTGTTCCATTTTTGTTGAAATATGAAGCTGGTGTTTGATGAACCTCTGTGATCAAAGGGAAAAACACCATAAATATTAGCATAGTAGCATTAGCGTGTATGTATGTATGTATGTATGTATTTGTATGTGTATGTATACACACTAACACACATACAAGTAGCTGTGCATATGCACAAAACACATGTTTAAAAGCATAATTTACTTTCCGAGAATACATTAAAACTTGGTAACAGAAATATGTTACTAATCATAAGAAAGTTGTGTATACCGCCAATTGAGAAGTAATTTCTGGATTCGAGTCTATATGCCAATCTGGCTCAAGCTGCCGAACAAAAGACATTCGTCCATTCTCTGTGCTACAAAATAGCACCTACAATTGGCACATAATATATAAAATTAACAAATGAATAATGGGTCTGAAAAGGTGCTAGATTACTATATACAATAAGTAATGAATTGATTATTACCTTCTCCTTGACCAAACCCCGTGATGTAAAAATCCCAGCATTTTCCAAAGCCGTTAAAACTTTCTTCTGCAAACACATGAATTTTTTTTTTTTTTTGTAGAATCAAAAGTGTTAGGTTTCTCAAGCGGGATTATAATCAAAAGTGTTGGCAAATCAAAAGTCTCTCAAGCAGGACTCATAAACTCTTTAAACTTTATATGGGATTTTTTGTGAAAAATTATAGAAACAGGGAAAAGGGAAGTATTGAGCTCATACATACTTCACTTTCGTCATCCAGAACTCTTTCCATGAGATAAAGGTCATAATATTTTGTGATCTCCAATAAAACTTCCAACACAGAGGATTTCACAGTTGCTTGATTCTGCTAGTCACAATCAAGATCAGAATCAAGTCAACATCTTGATATTTTTGTGTAGAAAAAGAAAGACACGTGAAAAGTATCACAACCTGAAGCTCCTCGGGACTGTTTTCCTTTAGTATAACCCCAAGCAACCGGCAAGTTACCTTCACAAAAATATATTGATCGTTAGCATAATCATTAACGCTAAGTTTATAACTTGATTACTGAAGAGTACAAGTTTAGATATTTAAAAACTAATCAAACAATTGTCTTGGATCAAGTTGGTTCTAAAAGTATACCTTTCTTCCATCACTTAATCTCTGCCTGATTATTTGTTCCAAAGTAGGCTGCATCAACAAATAAAGAAACATATATGTAAATGGAAAAAAAAAGATTCAAGATAAAATGTTGGTTAAATTTTCAATTTACCTCTGCAGGCTGAAAGAACTCATCAATGGCACCTCGTGCTCTTAAATCTTCAGAAGTTAACAAATTTTCATTTGGATGAGTATCTAATCCAGATCTGCTAGGTGTGGAAGGTTGACTTTTGGGTTGGCTTCTTCGAGATCCATTAGGCGATCTCAAAGCTCTCCATGTAAAAATTACTGCAACAGCAAATCCTGCTATAGCCGAAATAGATCGAAGATCCTGAAACCAGATTTTATAATATATTACAATGTTTGGCTTGATTACAAAGATAAATATCTTTAGATATTGAAAATTTAGGACACCTAAACGTACTATATATTTCGGTCTGCAATGTTCATGCATTGCAAAATTAGACAAATTAAACTATTATTATTACTTTTTGTCCAATTTGGATGAGATGTATTGTGATGGAAGTATTTGACTATTAGGTCCATATCAGAAACAGGGGAATAATCTTGATCACCAAACTCATCATCAACTTGAAATTGATTATACAGAAGAACTATCCCTAAGTGATGCCTCACTTGTAGTCCTGCTTCATGGGTTATACTGTGTGCAACATGGGGAATTATAAATGGATATGATGAATGAAAAGTACAGCAACTCATGCATGGAGCACAACCCAAAAAGGACAGTAAATGATAAAACCTAATTCTCAATATCCCCAAATGAGGTTTTTCCAACTTCACAAACATAAAAACTGCTATAATTTACTCAAATCATGATCAGAAGCAGAAGACAACAACTTAACTCCATCCTAAGTTGATAAAAGTAACAGTTGCAGTTACAGATTAAAGAAACAAAAGCATCAAAAATTAGATTACGAAGAGGATTGGAACCAGGGTATCGGAGATTTTAGAAATCTTGGTGGATAGATAAGCCCCAATTCTCTTAATAAGCTGTAAAATATCTTTCTTTAAGTAATCAGCCATGGCCGTGATTCTTGACGCTAGTTTTGAGTACCGCCCAAACAAAGGGAACTGTTAAGGTGTCACGGGTGTTTCTGATCGGAGCAAAATGGGGGTTTGATTGACGAATTTATGTTATGGTCATTGAGAGAAGAGCTGAACAAATAGTGATGGATAATGTGACCGAAAGTCGATAGAAATCGCATCAGCATTGGAAGGAAGAAATGCGAACGAAAATTCAAAATTGGGACCATGCTTTTTAGTTTTTACTTTTCAGAATTCAGATACAGTGAATTGCGTTCTTTCCTAAAGCATCAATTTTAGCCCTTTTAATAATGAAAAGGATATACAAAGCAAATGAATGTTCAATATAGTTCATAATTAATAATAGTCCTAATTAAATTTTAAAAATTTGGACGAAGTGGTATTTTCGTAATTCACATGTGATGTTTTTACAAATCACATGTGATTGTATACTGAATCATATGTGATTGAATATTAAAATTTTAGAACTATATTTTTTAAATGGATTTTATTGAACACAACTCATATAAAGTTAGTAGTATCTAATTTAGATGTTATATATATATATATATATATATTCATATATTTTTTAATAAGTAAATATTGAAATGATAAAATTACTTTTTATTAACAAAGTGCTTGAGTATAGAAGTATCTAACTTAAATGTTGTAATAACACACATCCTTTTCCCATTGAATAAAGTTTGAACAACTAATTAGTTATGTTCGGGATAGGTTTAAAATATAAAATTTCTCATGAAACCAATTAGTTATGTTTTAATGTTATATATAATCAATTTCTTTTAAGAAAAGCATAAACAACTTTTATAATTTTTTTAATTGCATATAACTAATTTCATACAACGAGAATTAATACAAAGTTAATATAATACGTACAATTTTTTAACAACAATTTCATTTAGAATGGAACATTAACAAGGAGCTAATGGCCAAGATATACATGTACATATGCAATACTGAAATAAATAAACAGGAGCTAATGAAAATCTTTGAAATTCACTAAAAAGATCGGATATTCGATATGAGAAAGAAGAGAAGACCTTCTCGTCTTGCAGCTTCCACAATATCCAACAGAATGTGAATGTCTCCGAGGATAATACTTTCAGTCTTCTCCCTTTAACACAAGATCAACCCCTCAATTAATCATAGAGGATAATGAACCATCCATCAGCCCATAAACATTCCACCAACACTTGACCTTAATCATTTTTACAGCGACTTGACATTCCCGGAAGACATGAATTTCAGTCTTAAAGTCCAGATTACACAGCAAATAGTTAGAGAGGAACCAACTTGAATCCCTCGTCGACGGAGACTACAAAACGTGGAAAGCCTTTTGAGTTGTAGCCGCCAAATAAATACATTTACTTTGTTCGGAATCGATCAAATCTAGATAAGATTTATCTATCAGTGCTCTTAACGAAGCAACCGAGAAAATACCGGAACTCTCCGATTTTCAAGACCATTTAGTACCACCAAGGAGAAAAGATGGCTCTTTTTTTAAAAAGTGCATGAAGATTGTTCACCAATTTTCTAGCCATAGCAATTTCATTCCAAACACCTCTTTTTTTAGTTTTAAGAGAATCAATAGAAATATTTCTTTTAAAACCATGTAAATAAACTACAACCTTTTTCCATTCTTCCAAACTATTTATACGAAGACCATCACTTTCTTTAGTAGCTAAACCCCATTTTCAAGAAACTAAACATAATTTTTTGAAATTACCCCAGAAAAAACGACATCTAATCCTCTTCAATTCATCTATAACTGCTGAAGGAGCTTTGGACATTCAAAATACCAAAGGAACCGAAAAAACATAATTATAGAGAGTTAACCGACCTCCTGAGAAAAGTAAGGATTCTTTTCAAGTGGACAATTTAGCTTTAAGTCTATCCACATTAGGTTTTCAACTTGAACTTAAGAGTGTTAGTAGAGGTTACCCCCATCACACCCACCACACCGTCACGTCAGCCTTTCTCCTATCACTCAGTTCCGTAGTAATCACTTCCTTCACACAAAATTTTGAGACTCATCTAATATCACTACCAATTAAAAAAACAAAAAGAAATGAGATTGACCTACAAAACAACCCACAGCCACTCACCACTGTGCGGTAGCCAACCACGTGCCCACTCCGACCTCTCTTATATGTCCAGTTAATATGTTACATAGGCTTAAAATTGCATGACATCATGACGTGGGGTTTAATTGACATTACCTTATGGCTAGTTAACCGAACATATAGCTGATTTTTCGATTAATCATCTTTTACGCAAATGTTGAACAGGGTTAGAAGACAAATAACACATCGTGGTTAGATATTGACTTTCCCCTTGAATCAATAATTGCTATTCGCAACCATTAAAGAAAGTACAATAGGCCTAAGCCTAAATACAATATTGAGCTAAAGCTTAATAACAAAATAATAAAGACTAAACATAATATATCGATTAATAATATTTCGGTGGTTTTGTTACAAAATGGTTAATCGGCCAACCATTCTTGTACTTGGTCCTTCGGTTATAGGAGATAATTTGTATAAAACATATTTTAACTTTATACAACAATAAAGTGTTGCTTGGACATTTATGTCTTAAATATATGGATTAAAAAACTTAGCACTTAATAACCATTTTCAATTTAAAATTTGACCATACACTTTTAAAAACGGATATTATAACCTTATCTTCTAATATAAATAAAAGACTAATTAGAAAAAAATTATTAGACGATCTGAACCATTTATTTAGCAAAAGATTTAATCTTGACCATTCATTTATTTAAAATCAAAAAATCAATTTTGACCTTTTGAAGTCAAAGTAATATAAACTTACGAGATAGAATTTTGATTTAAAAAATTTGCATTGGGTAATAAAAAAATTTGCAATGGGTTGTCATTAAAAAAGTTTACGTGGATAGACATTTTAATATCTTTATATATTATGGGTTTTATCAAATCATAATAAAAATAAGGGTTAATTTCATATATATCCTTATTAAACATCAAAATATCTTATTTGTCCAGCTTAACTTCTAAATATCATAAATACCCTTCTTAAGCTTTCATAATATCTTATTTGACCAGTTTAACTTATAAATATCATATATACACTTCTTAAGCTTTCATAATATCTTATTTGTCCAAATCACCATTTTTATTCATTTTCAATTATTTTAAATAAACTATAATTATAAAATATAATCAAATGACTATTATACCCCTCTTTTTATTCTATTTATAATATTTCACCTATACCCTAACTGTAACATCCTCGAAAAGAGCCTAGACGCGGGCGAACGTGGTACATTATATAATTTAAATAAATTGAATTAAATATATATTTGTTAGTTATCTGTATAAATGACTAAAATATTTATTAAATGAGGTGATAAAAAATAATAATGATAATAGATAAAAATGATAAAATAGTAAACGGTTTAAGATAAGGATTCCAAAAATATCCCCGTTAGTTGAAACGGGTAAACGGGTGTCGTGTTGTAAGTTGA
>JAUEJL010088181.1:0-14527 GCA_032274825.1 Drosophyllum lusitanicum
TGAAATTCGGTTAAGTTAACAAACAGGTAAACATTCAATTTACAAACGGACCCATGCAGTTTGAAAACTCAAATTTAATCTGATTTTAAGGTTTCAAAGGCGGTGTTACAACTTTATCAAAGTTGCTCATACATCATCTTCTACTCACATTAATTTAGTCTTGTCATTCTGAGAAAATCCACTCAATGTGACTCCTCCAAACACATGGTAACATTGAGAAAAATCGCTTTCAATGTCTTCAAATGATTCTTTAGATGTTTTATTCAAGTCTCTTTCAAACTTTTTACTTAACACCACTACCATATTAGCATACGCCCCGTTGTGAATGTTCCATCGACATTATTCCTTTTTTCCTGTTGATTAAGCATTATTGCTTGAATAAACTCGTAGTCCATTTCATGGTTTCAAGACCGACTGCTTAATTTTTGCTTCGGTACTTCTATTACCGGACTGTTTTCATCCATTAAATTTTTTCTCATGACTAAATGCTACATATCAGGTTAAAATAATTTTATGGAAACATGTACTTGTTGATTTAGAGCAACGATAGAGCCAAGAGACAAAACGATTTCTCAAATCATTTCCTACGATATGCAATAACTTAGCAACTTGCTCTTCAATAGACATGCATTAAGTCTAAGACCTACTGTCATGCTCTAAGTTTTTGCATAATTTTCTATATGTTATCTTATTCATACGAATTAGTTCGCGACATTTACCACTAGTTGAGAGGCTATGTAAGATCTCTTTTCGCACACTTTGTCTATGCAAGGTCTCGTCTCGCATAGGCAAGTTATGATGGGTTGTAACGGCAAGTCTACGACATGTAATATGGACCAACAATATACAAATCAATTGGACAAAGGGTAATTGTTGGGCTCTAACCATTCAACATATAGTAAGCATTATCTCAAAAGTGACATTATCCATTCTACACGTAATAAGTTATAAAAACAAATACAAATAGACAAGTTAAAAGTTTACAAGCAAACAATATGAAAAAACATAAATAATATCAGCACGAACTATATATTTGTTGTTCATGTGTAATTTACATATAAGTTCACAAACAAATATCATTAAACTACAAATAGATCGAATAACAAGAAAATCCATGCGTCGTATTTGTTTGATTGAAAAACGAGACAAGGGAAAAACACAAATCTTATCATGTTTTATGGTGTAATTTACTATGCATTTAAATGATTTGTTGTAGCTATTTCACATGGTTGGTGGTAGATTGGTTTATATAAAATTTTCCTAAAATGTTTTTTACATTTCATTACATGTTTTGTTTAATTGTATCTTGTGTGAGCATATTATAGTATTGTCAACTATCCATCATTTGCATACCATGAAAACAATTCCAACACTAGCATGAATATATTAATATTATTATAGATTGTTTTTGTTTTCCTAGCTCAAAAACCTAGTCGTCTAATTTTAACTATTAAAATATATTAAACCCTAATGCAAAATAGGTTGTAGTCTTGCAGGAAAAAGTAGAGGAAGGTGGCATGGGTGGTTTCGTAAATAGTAAAAGAAAGGTAGGGAGAAGATACAAAGAAAAAAAACTCATCTCTTGCGCTTTGGTGGCTTTAAAGGGAACATCTGACCTCCTACATATGAGTATAAGAAAAGTCATGGCTGGGAACCATAAACTGGGATAAGTCGTGGTTACTTGTTGTGATATCTTAATTACTTATTACACCGACTATGTGTTGAATTGTTGATAGCAGGACCCTTACGAAGAGTATATAAATAGAGAGGTGATACACCATATAAACACGCATAAGAAAAAGGAAAGGAAGATTGGATGCAAACATACATACTTGAAGCTGAAAAAAGTTGTAGCAATGTTGAAACTTCAGAAGCCATGCAACAAACAATTGAGACGATCCTTGTATTTTAATACTAGGTTAGTGGCATTTTTGTCATGGAGATAACTTAGAAATTTTCACGATTCTTTTCTTTCAAAATCCTCCAAACTTTGGGAGGAAAATCAAAGAAGAAATTTGGTTTTTATTTTCTTTCCAAAATCATTTCCCATCTCCTCTAAAAAACTAGGGAACATTAAAAATATTAAGTTTTCCTTCAAAAATCCATCCAAAATTTCATCTTCTCCCCTAAATTGAACTCCGGAACATAGCATAAAGGGGAAACCTTGTTGCTATTTTTAAATTGAAAATATAGAGACATGACTGGTATCCAAATCCTTGAGTGTTCTCTTAAATGTCTCTGTTTAACCCTCTAGGTTTTAATCTCCTCTTTCGGATCCCCTGTCTAAGTTATTTGAAACATGGATACTATTTATACTAACCTTCGAGCTCCAACCTTATATCCGTTACCTCGTTTTCTTTCTCCACAAAACTATAAGAGAGGTCATCCATCTTATTTGTCAACATTTACAGGAGTTGAAACTAGGATTTCCTCTTCTAACCTCGATTATTGAATTTTATGTCTATCTTTCTGCCTTTGATGGCCTTTGTCAAGTCCTTATATTTTTCCACCTATGCAACCATATCTTTTTTTTGCATTCTCCATTTCATCATTCACCTTGGTAGTGCGAAACCACAATATCATACTCATTCACTAGGCACCACATTCCCAAACTTGACTAGCTGGTGCGGGTATCGTAATAATGAGCTAAATTCTCTAAGGTGGCGTATCAACCACACCCGTAAAATCAAACATGGACATCTTGGTTGTACGATAAGCCACCAGGGGAGGGGTAACAAGGGTCAGATGATCTCATAAAATTAGGGTTAGGGTCTTTCTAGTCAATATATTCAACAAGTCTCTTGTTGCCCTTGTGCACTATCGATTTTTTCTGAAACAATGTGTTCATACATGTTCTTGTGTTTTGAGATTTGGAATAAATGTGTAAGTGCACAAGGATATTTGATACCAACAAGGTGTATAATTTTTTCCTTCAAATATTGCCTATGCATAAGGAGCAACATGCTTAGTAGCAGCGATGAGACAATCTTTTTCCCTAACTATTTAGGAATAGTTTATTTTAGTCCTAAAATTTGACAATTTTTTCCTCAGGCCTCGCCGTCATGATGCCCCATGGATTTCATTTGTAACGGCTCCATCATTTCTTCAACCTCATTCTCATCATATTAGGAAATTGGTGGATGCCTGTTGATGGGATTGTTATTTCTTGTTCCTCTCCAATTATCTTTTCCAATAACATTCTTTCGTTATACCCGTGATGTGGACTATCTCTCCTTTTCCCTTCTCCTAATTACTTCATTTTCCTCGTGTATTCTTCCTTCACCTTTTGATTGTTTTCATCCACAGACTCCTCTTCGCTATGGTTTGAGACAACATGCTTCAAAGGCTCATAAACATAAGACAAATAGTATAAAACCATCATATCCGCAACACGTAGTGAAATTTTGATGCGATTAAAGGAGTAAAACAAAAGAAAGTAAAAAAATAAAAATTATAAGAAAGGAATTGTCCTTTTCCTCGTACGAATAATAAGTATTCCATCAGGATGGCTTAATGTTGGCTCAACTCTAACATTACTAAGAATTTGGTGGACTTAAAACTCAGTATATATGAAAATATATATAAGATTCAATGACACACTTGGTTATATGATTTACCAAGTATCACAGAATTAGCTATTGTTCCTTAAAAGGTACAACATTTATATTTGTGGTTTTCATTTCATCTCAATCTTGGTCTCTTATGCACTTAGAAAAGAGCTTTACACATTTTTTAATTATTTTTTAGATTCTAGATAATAATTATCATTGTAAAATTAAAAAACCAAATACACCTTCTCATTCGGTTCCCTAAACACCATTCATGAGATATTTCTCCATACCCTCTATTTATCTCCACCTACCACCACTATCACCGCCCACCCTCATCATCTCTTACCATCTTCGCATCACCGTCCACGACCATCCCAACCCCTTGTCTCCCTCGCCTACGATTCCCGACCACTCATATGTGTCTTTTGGTAGTAACCGCATGTGACCACACTACCATTGCTGGTAATCGACCACCATCGTCGGATAAGACCACAATCAGTATCATTGTTGCCCCATGGAGCATTGTTGCCCTTTTATTCCTTTATGATAGCTATATACACACACACATATATATATATATATATATATATGTATATCTTATCAACCTACCCCCATTCCCTTTCGATTACCCCTTGTTGCATCACCACGTATTCGACTACCCCTTGTTGCATCACCACAACCTGCGACCACCCTCTCACATCCCCTTAGTTTGGTTCTGATTTTGATTTAAAACCTATTATTTGGGTCATGCTTTTATTATTGGAATCAAAATCGATTATTGGTTTTGGTTTTAATTATTGGTCCATATCAATTATTGGTTCTGCTTTTAATTGTTAGGTCTTTGATATGTGAGTGGGTTTTTTGAATCGGTAAATGTATTTAGTAATTTCGATCTGATTTTGAACTATAAGCGTGTTATTGATTATAGAAGGCGGTGGGGTAGTGATAGACGGTGGTAAGGTCTTGGGTGGAGATGGTAATCTAAGTACTTATTATTGCTAAAATTGAGTAATAATTGTTAAGTTATTTTTTGTTTAATTATTCATCAGTAATATTTAAATAAATAAAACTTAAAATAAAAGAACAATATAAGGCAACAAAAGAATTTTTATATTTTTAAGCGGACTAGAGACCAACATTATAACGAAATGTAAATAATAATAAGGATTAATGTTGTAATTTTTAAAGCACCAGGATTAATGATATGTTTGGATGCAATATTCATAGTATTTGTATTTCAAATATATTGAAATAATATGTTTGGTTGGAAATAATGAGGGGAGGATTTGGATTTCCAATCCCACGTGCGGGATTTCAAAATCATCGAGAGAGGAGAGAAATTTCAAAATATTTGAAAATGGAATTTTCTTCACCATCAACATTTTATCATAACTTGTTATTGACCCACCGCCGTCGCTGCTCTACCTCCAGCCAACCCACAAATGTAACCACCACCTTCGGCTACCCCATTGTTGATGCTGCCTCCACAACCCCAAAAGTAACTTTATTACAACTTGTTTAGTTTAATATTTTAATTTGATAAAAAAATCATTTATCTGAATTTGTAGACTAAAGTAATTAGAAAATAAATTTTTTATAAATTTGAATAATATCTATAGTCTAATATCATTATTTTCCGCCGTATGGAACATGTAAGAAAGAAAAACCTAAATGGGAAATCAATTTAGACTTCCGTAGCAAAAACACATAAGAGTAGCAGAGGGGCGCTAATTTGGGGAAAAAATTCATCAAATCCAAAACCCTTAAATTGAAAAATTAGAAATAGTGCAAATTACCTCCCCCATGTTCTCCTCCTCTTCCCTAAAATCATCTTCCCAAAACCCTCGCTCGTCAAACTCTACCTCTCTCTTTCTCTCTGCCGTTCTCTGTTTTCCTTCCTTTTTGCTTATAAAAGTAACAGTTTCAACTCCTTCCAAACATTCCATTAATATTCGTTGATAATCGATTCTACACCTACAACTCAGACACATTTCATCCTTCTTTCCTTCCTTTTCCTATCGTCTGATTCTTGTGTTTCAATCGGTTTTGGAGATGGTCTCTGGTTCGCGAATCGAAGGGGGTAACGGGACGCAGAATTTATCGGCTGGTGTTCGTAAAACGATTCAATCGATTAAAGAAATCGTTGGTAATCATTCGGATGCTGATATTTACGTCACCCTTAAAGAGACCAACATGGATCCTAATGAGACTGCTCAGAAATTGTTAAATCAAGGTTTAAATACAAGAAATTCCTTTTCTTAGTTTCTTTTATGCTTTCTTTGTAGGTTGTCGTCATTTCCATCGAATTCCTCACGTAATATGTCACTTGAGAGTTGATTTGTTGTTGCAATAGGATTAGGGTTTATAGTTTGATGCTGTACCTTGAAGCTTTTTAGGGGAATTGGAATGTAATTTGACTGAGAAAACCATACTATACGAAGCAGGCTTCTTTTTACGTTTTGACCGAGTTTTTAACGTAGCAATTTCAACCGGGACTTATTACTTTTATCTTGGTTATGAATTATTTTATAATTTTTCTTTTTTATTAAATAGTGGATGTGTTACCCGTGTTTGATAAGGGCAGTGAAGGCCAAGATGACCTTGATTTTGTTTGGTTATTGAGTAGAATTGTGTTATTTATGCAAATACTTTGGTGGAGTCTTGCATCATTTTTTGTTAGAATAAGTCATAAACAAAGAACATGGGTGGCCATTTCTTTATCATAATATATGAGTGGGTTTTGTAAAGAAGAGCTCAGACAAGGGTGTGAAAAGATTGAAGATTAAAATCACTTTTGAAATGCATCTTATGTATTTTGTTATATCAGAAGGCATATTCTTAATATCATAGTGGCCGATGTTAGTAGAAGTAGATATTTTATACACGTCTTCTCTAGCTGTTTTTATACGATGATACCCATAACTCCAATCGAGCTTAGTAAAAATCTTCAGTCTCTCATACAGGGAGCTCAGGAATCTGATGTGCTTCACTGTATGCGGTATGCCTTATGTAAAGGCAAAGTATGTTGTAACCTTTGCCTGTTTCTAGTTGAAAACCATCATTGGTTTGCATCTACTATCTGACATGTCATTGTTTCTGCCTTATAGATGCTAGTGAAAATATGGGTAGCAGGGTAGTACCATTGTTAACAAGTGTGCGAAATGGCTGGTTCATGTGGTACCCTTTTGCTTTCATAGAATGCCGACCAACCATACGGGTTGTATTACTAGTGATTAGTGAGAGTCTTAGGTGCCACATCTTTACTCTTTGCTTGCATCTTACTTCACTTTTTTAAACTTATGCCATTATTTGCAAATCCGGTTTGCTACACACGTTCCTTTTGATTATCGTCTCACACTTTCCACTGTCTCATGTGCCTCTTGGTGCTGTGCGAGATGGTGTTATAAAGGCGGATTCCAGCAACCAGTGACTTGGTTTTTTATGGCAAAGGGGTAAGAAGGATTGTCGTACCTACCTCTTTGTACAATGGAGAAAGTCCATAGAATAAAATAGGTTTTGTAATGTAAGAAGCCATGTTTTTCATTTGGGAACTGTCTGTGTTAGGAGTAAGGCTACTATTCTTGGAGCTAAATCATATTGCTTCATCCTCGATCCTCTTTCACGAGAAAACCCTGATGAGAAGGTCCGACCAAAAGAATAATTGTGGCAAGACGGAGTGTGGCTAGTATAGATTAATAGCTTCAAACTTCTCTTAATCACCTCATCCCAAGTTTTTTTCTTTTAAAAATCTGAAGGCCTGAAACAGGGCCATATGTGTACATACCCAAAGGAAGAGTTAATATAATGACAAATAATTTGTTTGGAATGTATTTTGGTACCATAATTTGGCCTTACCAGTTATCACTGAAGAAGAGTGCTGGAAATCCACATTGTAATTTCTGGTATAGTGGTATGTTTTGGAAGGTAAAGAATGGGGTTACTTACAAACAACCTTGCCCATTTCCATTGACATTTTTGGAATTTTAGTCTTGGATTTGCTTGATTAAATTCAACTATGGTTACTTCCATTTTCCTTTACTATTACCCCTATTGTTGAGATGTAGATTATCTCTGACTTGGGTTGGGTAGGTGAGCCTTTCTTTTGTAGTAGTCTGAGTTAATAACAATAGTTCACTGTCTGTACATGCACCCCAACATTTGATTCTCCACCCCCTTATGATGATGATCTCATCCAACATTTTTAGTAACCTAGCTGTCTCTATGGGACCTATGGGTTTTGACACCAATCACTGCAACTTATTACAATGAAAACTTAAATCGAGTATATTGAAATGACTCTCTTTAAGGCTTAAGCGCTAGCTGTCCCCACCTCGAAGCCATATTTCAGTCACATGTAGATGAAACATTGTTACATGTTGGATGAGGTTTTATCCAAATTTTTTCTAAGGACCATCTTGTTTTTTATGCTATCCTGACTCTTGATTTAATGATTTATGCAACTACTATTTTGTCTTATTTCATTTGTTATCTTTTTGTTTTTATCAGATCCATTTCATGAAGTTAAGAGGAAAAGAGATAAAAAGAAGGAGGTTTGTTACTGTAACTTCTCACTTTCATACTTACTTTCTGTAAAATAGTGAATCACACTTCTTTCTTGAATTCATTGCCTCTACATGCCAGAAAAGCTGTACTTTTGCAGCATATTCTTTGATACACGTATGTTCACAATATAACTTTTTTCTTTATTCATACATTACTGTAAAGGAAGACCTTGATCAATGACCTAAACTGCCTTCCCATAGGCCCCTTTTAATTGTTTAGTCAATGAAGAACAGGGGTTTGAAACTATTTAGTGCTTATTTTTATTTTTTCTTTTTTTTGGGGGGGGGGGTGTTGGTACCTCAGTCATTAGCGCCAGATGTTCTAGTCTCACAAGTTTAATAATTTGCTCTATGATGTGCACTAACTTTTGTGAACCCAAAACAACCTCCTATTGTCTATCTAGGTCGGTGCTCAAGTTATTCTCTAGATTCTAATTGCATTTTGATATGTATGATGAATTTGGTATGTACTTATGGTTTATAAGGGCTTTAGAGGATATAAAATTTCGATATCAAGTCTAGAATGCAATCTTAAAGTTATCGTCTCTCTTAATGCATATGCGTGGACAAGTGTAGTGTTTTACGTGTGGTTAGAATAGATGTATTTGAAGGCTCAAGTATAATCTCATACTTGCATTATTTTAGGTTCCATCATTTAATGGTCCGGTGTCTATAAAACCAAGAAAGCCAACTGAACATCTAGTTCAAGGGATGAAGTCCAACACATATTCTGACCGTAACCCTCGAAGGACAGGCTATATTAGGAATTCTGTATCTGGTAATGTACTTTCCAGACATATTTTTTACTTAAATTATATATATTTTTTAAATATCTAAAAATCTTGCTCCAAATATTCTTTGTTTTCTTTTTTAAGTCATCTGCCAGAGTGCTCACTGTTTAGTGATTGGCATCGTGTGATTTTCTATTGATGTCCTGTTTATGGTTGGAAATCTACTAGATGCAGGAGTAACCAGACAGTTTCGTGTTGTGAGAGACAACAGAATTAATCAAAATGAGAATAAAGACATAAAACCTCCTGCTAAAAGCTCGGTGGTTGTGTCTACTAAAGAGCCACTAACTTTGAATGCATCTGAAAAGAGGTAATTATATAAGTTTAAAATTTACTTTTTCATAATCATTTGCGTACCTAATATGAGTTTCTAACTATCTTGTGTGTTGCATATCCATGTGCAGTTCAGCTGAGGGCTCGAAAAACCTAAAATTGCCACCCCCTAATCTGTCTGTTGATTCACTGTCTAAACAAGTAAAGGGTGTTAATGAGCGGTCAAGTGGCAGGAGACCCAATGTTACTCCAACAAAAACACATGATTCAGCTACATCACCCAACAGCTCAGTAGTAGGAGTGTATTCTTCTTCTTCAGACCCGGTTCATATACCATCTCCGGCATCCAGACATGTGGGGGCCATAAAACGTGAAGTTGGTGTTGGTCGTCACACATCTGATAATTCTGCTAAGCTGCTGCCGTCGTCATCATCAGTGCAGGTTTCAGATTCTCAGTTGGGACGAGATGGTCCCTCCATTAGATCTTTTCCTACTGTCAATGCCATATCTAGGAGTGACCAACCATCTCAGTCCAGTGTGTCACAATCACTGCCTACTGGACGGTCGTTGACTAGTCAGTATACTAACAGCAGACCACATCAACAATCCGTGGCTCATCAGAAAGGTATGAACGCGACTTCTATTTATTTATTATTACTCTTATTCTTGTGAGATATCAGAATCTCTATACTATTTCCCCCCTTCCCTTTGTTCTTGTAGGAATTGTTCATTTTTGTGTGTGAAATATTATGTTTTTCTTATTAATTTTGTTCCCACTTTGACTCCTTGTAGATTGAAACTGTTTGCATATCATCTTTATATTCTTGTTGAATCACACACAGCTTCAATGATGGTCATTGATTTGATCTAGTTTATCTTTGTTGATGATACATTCAAACCTACTTAAAATGTTGAGGTCCTTGAGTACTAATAAAGCAAATAGATGCACAATACTTCCTCTTCTCATATTATCCTGTGTCTTTTGAGCTGAACTGCTGAACTATCTTAAAATGAAGCTCCCCAAGCAAACAAGGAGTGGAAACCAAAATCAAGTCAGAAACCAAGTGTTGCTGAAGTTGGGGTTATTGGAACCCCTAAAAAATCCACATCATCTCCTGCTCGCAATCCTAAGGATTTAGCTACAGAAGCAGCAGCACAGTTGCAAGATAAGTCAACGCATGCAACGACACACGAGGATCAAAATGTGATCATTGCGGCACATATTCGAGTCTCTGAGACTGATCGTTCTCGCCTGACTTTTGGCAGCCTCGGAGTTGAGCTAGAGTCCTCTGGATATCAAGAGGCTAGGCATGTGGAAGAATCACAAGTTGAACCTTTGGCAAGGTTGGTTAATTAATTATTCATGGGAAGCTACACCATAATTTATCCAACTGTAATTCTTTGTATCACATTAGGGATTTCTTTTCCATGTAACACACTTTCAAAACCTTCTTTTGCATGTATCCAGCGTCTGAAGATTAAGTAACCGGTTATTTTGCTGACATCATCAATCAAACTGTTTCAGGTCACATGATACATACAAAAGAAAGTTTTGAAAGTTGGTTATATGGAAAAGAAAGTTTGTCTTTAGGTCAAAATTGGATACATTTTGGTGCGGTATTCCAGTTAATTGTTGCATTGATTTGATCTATTTGTTTAATGGCTAAATAACAAAAGTAAAGTTTGTGGTTAGTTGTTTAGTAACTAATGTTGATCTTATTTTGGATCTGATAACAGTCTATCCGTTAGCTCTCCTGATTCTTGTGGTGATGAGCCTTCTGTTAGCAAACAAGTTGAGTTGGTAGATGAACGTGTGCAGAGTTCTGGTTCTATTTCTCCTGGTTCGGGCACAACTTCTGAACCACTGTTGGCTGATAGACTTGAGTCTTCAAGTCCGCAAAACATGGAAAACTACACCAATATCGGTCTGGTTAGACACAGCAGCCCATCATATGCTCCTTCAGAGCCCCAACAGCAACAAGCTCCTTCAGAGTTGCCAAGTTTCTCGGTTAGTGGACTCTTTTTTATATGCCTTGTGTAATAGTTTCATTTCATTTGTTATTTTGTCATTCAACATCCTGGTTTTCTTTATCTTATAGCAGGCATATGATCCTCAAGTTGGATATGATGTATCATATTTTAGACCAGCTTCTGATGAATCCATCAGGAGCCAGGTGCTACAAATCCCTCAGGAGGTGAAGTCTTAACTTAACAAATCATGTCGGTTTTAAATCAATATCAATTGCAGTTCCGAATTACATATCATTTATGTGCATGTTATGTAACACTTGTTAGCAAAAGGGCTAATGTCGAAAAGTAGCAACCTACTTTTCTTATTGGGTAGCTATACTTGTTTTTTGGTTATGTTTTTGTACACATACTTTCGTTTGATGTGCTATTTTGGTAATTACAATTGGCCAAACAGGTCAAATTGTACTGCAATGTCATTAACTAGCAACCTACTTTCCTCACGGTCCGTTGTGGTAATTACACTATTTTTACAATCCCATTTGGTAATTTAAAAAGTTTATTAATTTTTAATTAACTAATTGGATCTATATAAAAGGTATTATTATAAAAATAGACCAGTGAGAAAGTAGGTTTGTTTTAGTGACACTAAAGTACCACTTGAGTGGTTTATCCGGTTGTAATTACCAGAGTAGCACTTCAAACAAAAGAATAATTGCCTATAACAGGACAAAAAGAGTATCATTAGTCATTTCCAATTGGACTAGTAAGGAAAAGAGGTTGCTATTTTATGATATTAATTACCAGCCCTTAGGAAAAAGAAGGGAAGGAAATTCACAGAACTGTTTTGATGCATGTTTTCTTCACAGGCCTTTAGTTCTCATGTGGCTAACAGCATCCCTGCATCGACAATACCGATGGTACAGCAACAAGCTCCAGTGGCCCAAATGTACCCGCAAGTGCATCTTCCTCATTATGCTAATCTTATGCCTTATCGCCAGTTCGTATCTCCTGTTTATGTTCCACCAATGGTTATGCCTGGGTACTCTAACAATCCTACATATTCACCCCACCCCTCTACTGGTAGCAGTTACCTGTTGATGCCAGGTGGCAACTCCCCACATGTTGGTGCAAACGGCCTGAAATACGCGATTCCGCAGTATAAATCTCTCCAAGCTGGGAGTCCTACTGGGTTTGGGAACTTTACTAGTCCTACTGGATACACATTAAATACACCTGGAGTTGTGGGAAGTGCATCTGGGCTAGATGATTCCTCCCGGCTTAAGTACAAAGATGGGAACGTTTATGTTCCCAATCCTCAGGTAAATGGCTTGTTTTCCCGTTTTATTCTCTAGGGTTTCTAAGTACAATTTGTCACTTCTTTGGAGTTGAGGGGATGCTTGGATTGTAGCTTTTCATCAGGGATTCTCTATAGTACAATACCTGTCAAACCATACCCATAGTTATGTCAGACTATGATTTCAGGACTTTGATTTTAAACCCCTTAACTATTGTTATTTCAAACTTCAATTTGATGACATCGTGCATAGCGGTGTACAGAAACCAAACCATTAATCGACCCAAAGCAAAAAAGTGATGGTTTGATTTCTGGTTTTAAGGTTAACCCAAACCTTGGGTTCGGTTTCTGTTTGCCCTAAGAACCCAACTAGAAAGAATGGAAACAAACCCAACAACTGTGCGCGCGCGCGCGTGCGTGTGTATTATTTAGTTTTCTGTATAGTCTTGTAGTTTTAGCATTAAGTTATTAAACGTCCATATTTTTTTGCCTAATACAATTATAAAACAAGGCTTTAAATTGTGTTTGTTGGGCGTATGCTTAAAAATGTGGACACAAAATGAGGAAGATGTGTTTGTTGGGACCAAGCTGAAAATTTTGCCGATGTACCGAATTGGCCAAAACCCAAACCGAACTATGAGCTAAGACCGACTTAACTGATAGTAATGGTTTTCAAATTCTGAAAACCCGAATTTTCAGTGCAAAAACGGAACCATGCCTCCAAATATTTGTGCATTATTTAATCAGGATCTTATAATCTCATTTTGTTGTATGGTTTTACAGGCGGAGACTTCTGAACTTTGGATGAATCCAAGGGACATTCCTAGCCTGCAATCTGCTTCGTACTACAACATGGCTGGGCAAACACCTCATGCTACATACCTGCCTTCACACACTGGGCATGCTTCATTCAATGCAGCTGCAGCTGCTGCCCAATCTTCTCATATGCAATTTCCAGGCTTGTATCACCCTTCACAACCTGCAGCTATTGCGAACCCACATCACATGGGTCCTACGATGGGCGGGAATGTTGGAGTTGGAGTGGCGCCAGGGGCTCCTGGAACCCAAGTTGGTGGCTATCAGCAGACTCAGTTGAGTCAGCTGAGCTGGACAGGGAACTTTTGAAACGATTATGAAATGGATTTTTCTTGTATGGGGACTGATTAGTTATAGAAGCGTTTTTTATGTTTTGTTTATGAAAAACGAACTTTACAAGCTTCCCCTATCAATGCATAATGATGTTGTCTTTGTTTTGCTGGCAAAAGTTTGTGTTTAAAATTCGGCTTTACATTCTTCTCCCTCCTATCTGCAAACAGAACTAGGGGTTTTGGGTGAAGCACTCAATAGTGTTGCTTCATATTTTCTAAGGCCAAAAGCTTTGACATGAGCCATGCATTTGAAATTACAGTTTATAATAATGTATTATTTTGGTAAATGTAAGAAAAAAGCATTTTCACACGTGACGTGGTAAATGTAAAGAATCTAATTCTAGAGTGTGGCTAGGCTATTATTAAAAAGGAGAGGAGGAAGAGTAGTAGAGGACAGGAGGGACAAGTAGGGAACATCCATCCAAGTGGCATGTTGGGGGAAGCAGCATATGCCAAGAACCTGACTGACTTATGGTTTTTGCAACCAATCTGAACTAAGAAATTAAGGCTGCAGATTCTTGCCCTAATTCCTTTATGGTTTACCCATTCTTTTAGGTTCATATCATAACTGCTATCATCTATATACCAACTTGTTACTTAATCTTTTGGATTTACATTTACTTTCAAACCACAATGTTTGCTCTTTATTTATCAAGGAATCTTTTTAATATTATCAGATGATTTTTCTAGTAAAAATAAATAACTCTCTCTCTCTCTCTCTCTCAATAAGACCAAACCTAACAGGCAGAACAAAAAGGACTGGAGTCCGGTTCTTAGTGTGTGTGTGTATATATATATTAGACTCGTTTAGTTTGGTTTCTTTTAACTTGTATCTCTTTAATTAATTTTTGATTTCATAATGTAACATCCTCAGATTGGGCCTAGTCGTGTTCGACTCTGATACGACGAAATATCGAATAAAAGAATTATATTTAAT
>JAUEJL010088192.1:0-14523 GCA_032274825.1 Drosophyllum lusitanicum
CCAAGTTATTAGTTAAAAGATAAGAAAACTTGACAATTAAAATCTTTATATAATATTTCAAGTTGTATGTGTAGTTATAAAACTCACTAACATGACGGTTGTTTTACTACCTAGTAATTATGTAGAGTTACAGATTCTGTACGGTTATTTACTCACACCCTAACTATCAATTTTAAAGAGCCCTAAAGTGGTAGTGGTAGTTTTGTAAACAAATTTATGCCACTAACCTACAGTTTTAAAAGACCCATTAAGTGGTTATCGAACATATAAATTTTATACTAATACGACAAAATTTTTAAATTAGTATATTTTTAATTATTTTTATCGAAATGCCAAGAAATCAGTTATTATATCAACTATATTATGTACAGGAAATGAATATAAAAAACGAATAAAATGTTCAACAATTACCTACCCATTGCTCTCGATGGATAAAACAATTAAAATATACTAATTTTAAAAAAAGTCATATTACGATAAAATTTATATTAAAACGTAGATAAAAATGAGACGGTCACAAATACATAATTATTTTTTCTCTAAACAAAATATATCACAAGTTATTAAACATAGTTTTCAAACAATCTATAATTAATTACATTAATATACTACTTTCTTAAAACTTCCTTACATATTTCATACAACCCCTGCATAATTTACATACAAACCCTCCCAAATAAATTGCATTTACATGGTTTTCTCAATTATCAACCAATCAAAACATTTTATTTGTCCATGTCACAATTACACGTCATCATCAATGACGTCATTATTTTTTTGCCACATCAGATTTTCTCTCAGCTCTGTCAACAATATATATATATATATTAAATTTCAATCAGGTCAGATTCATGAATGAAATCGTTAAAGAGTCATGCCCCCGAATAAGAAAATTTTGTTCCTTTTCTTTGAATACTTGACCTCACCTTTTCTTACTACCTTTAAATTACAACTTCCATGAACTACATCATCAAACCAGTTAATCTGTTCATACATTCTTTGCATTTGATAGAAAATCTGCTGCTAACTCCTTTGTTTCAAATTCAAGCATCACATGAAGACCTCCCAAGTACCTTACATTTATCTCTTCACACCCTTCATTCTCCAACGCATTTGCAATGCCATGTAAATAATAGTAATTTTTAACTTTGCCTATAAGAGTCTCTTGCATCCAACGTCTCATCGCATCTGCCGAGATGAGTTTAATAGGTGTCTCCTCAGCTTGGAGTTCATTCATCTTTGAATTCCTTACAGTTGATATGACTTTACCTTCGTGGCCATACTTTCTTCAAAATTAACCATGTTATGTCTCCCCGTATTGATTGTATTACTGATATCAACTGTAATATTGTCTCTCTTGTATTTTGCTACATTAGCATGTAATCTTGTACACCCAAGAAAACGAGCAAAACCCGAAGTTTTTCTTCGCCTTATTCTTCTTCCTAGCAATGTAAATGTCAACCACCTTTCCAATCTTCAACATCATCCTCCATAGATCTGCTTCTGCGCGCTACCTCCCCCGGAAAGTTTGTCAAGTAAAAGGTTGTTGCTTTACTTGCGAATTGATTCTTCTGTTCCTTCTCCTGTGCTGTAACAAATCCACTATTGTCGTTTGGCTTCTGAAGTCTTCCAAACTCACTGTCAACTACATTCTTACGCTTGCTTCTCCGGACCACCTCTGTCCATTCACCTTCCACTCGTGCCATCTCGATATATTCTATGGCATTACCTCAAGTTTTTGGCCTATAAATTCCCATTTAGGACACTCTTATCTCCATTATACCAAACTTTTCGCTAGTAAAGTTTCTCTCTAGTTGAGTCATGAGGGGAGTATGAGAGATCAAATTATTAAAGAACATGGTTTCTTGTGCAATATTTTGGTTGTTAGATATGATCCGAATTTGATCAAGTGAACCCTTACCCATTTATTCATGAATTAAATAAATTAGAACTTTAATTAATATTAGGGTTAGTTTTTATTATTGGTGATAGCCACCGTGAGACAAAATAATTTTAGAGAGAGAGATCTTAAACTCATAAAAATTCTTGGTTCTTTATTTCATTCGAACGCTCTACGTATTAAGAAACCAAAATTTATTTTGTAGCTTTCTTTGTTATTCACATTCACAGGTTTAGTTTACGTTTTGATTACCTCTTCATATTTTTCCTATATAATGATATAGTCGGTTGGGCTCGTCGTTTTTTCCCGCAAGGGATTATTCTTGTTTTCTATTATTTATTTGTATTTCATTTCTACGTAGTTCGGTATTTTTTTTTATAACAAGTGGTATCAGAGCCACGTTGTTCTTGTTTTCTAATAATATGGAGACATTGTAGTGAAACATGAACCTTACGTCACGCCCAAAGGGGAATCCCCTTTAAACACAGATGATTGTCTCGTGAAGACTAAAGGCAAACTATATGGGTTGAGGTGAACTTCAACTAAAAGGAATGAAATTCTCTGGTCGATCTTGACCGGGAAAACATGACTAAAACTACTTCCATTCCAGCAAGCAGGGATAATTAGTATAAAACATGTACAAAACAACCTTACCAAATGAACATAATAAGCCACATAAAAAACTGATCGAACACGTGAATGTGAAACCAAAATCTAAATCAAAGACCAGTCTAGGCAGTAGGATCATTTTCAACTCCAACACAGACATTATAAAGGTATGAACAACAATATATGAATAAGATTCAACAGTCTACATTTTTTTTTTGTAATTGCACAAATGAATCCCTAAACTATGGCTAACTAAACCCATGAATTGTTCTATAAATCATATTCGATGGATAATGACAGCCACCAGATGTGTGTAGCATATTTTGATGCCGCAACCTTTACTCGTCCCCTAACCCAGATGCAAAGTGCCCGGCGTTTCTATCCTGCAACCAAAAACATCAAAAATTATAACACTTTTAGCAATTATTTGAAGAAAAATACCCAGAAACACTTGGAGAATTGTGATGCACTAGGCTTACCTGGGACATCATTCGCTGCTTATTCAGAAACTGGGTCCTTGCCTTGTTGAGGATAGAGTTAGGAGATCTGTACATCCTCTGTTAGGTAAAAAACAAACAAAGAAACTTGTAATACCCACAAAGCAAGTAGATTAATGTTGAGATGAAAAAAAAATTAGTTCAAAACATAAAAGGAGTGGGCAAAAACCATTTAATTGAAAATCCCTCAAATGTAAGACGTATATATGAAAGGAAAAATAATCATAACGGGCTCACTAAATACTGATTGAGGGTCAAAATAGAAACCAAAGTTGGCCAATGCATTATCTTAACTGAACTCTTTCGGAGACAATGGTTTTAACATATGATCCTAGGCCCAGAATTAATTATCTATCATTATATAGCTGAACATCCCTCAAACGTCCATAAATATGCATACTCTAGCATAGTCGAATACAAGGACTTGAAACCAAAATTAGAAATACAGGTCTAGAAGGTTGATATTGGGATCTTATTATTCGACTATTCGTTAATCACCAAAGAATCATTACCGGGTCATAAAGTTTAACACAATCATCTACTTTTTCTTATAAAGAGTTCATAACCAATAACTTCAAGTGAAATGTACATGCTTCCGGTTCGAGGAGTAAAAATGAACAAACCTTGTCCGTCCCGGAAACACGATCCGCAGTTGATACAAGCTTTTTCTTTGGGGTAAAGTTAAAAACCTCGTGGAGAAACTCATTTTCCTGTTCAAACAGAACCAATCATTAATATCAAATGATCGAGACAGAAATATGATGAACACATAGACATTCTTCATAATTTAATTAGCTTGTTAGCAGTTTAAGAATAACAGTTGAACCTGCATGTGCTTGACGAATCCTCCACCAAGAAATCGCTTTATAAAGTTCAGCTGTCAAACCACAGGAGTTAAAAAATGAGAATTGGTAACTATATCAATATAAAAATAAAAAAACAATTAAGAACATTAAACAAAACCTGGATTAGCTGAGACCAAGTAGTAGTGGTAAGCGACTCTCCACCAATCTTCACTGAGGTTTCAGGGGCATAACCATCCTAATATATTGTAATTAAAAAAACTGTTATCGACATCGTTTACATGTAGATTTACAAAGAATAGATTATAGTAATTAAAAAAAACTGTCATCAACATTGTTTTACATGTAGATATTACAAAGAATAGATAAGAGAAATACCTCGAGAAACTCCAAAATATCTCGAAAGGTGTTTCGTTGACTATTAAGATCCTTTTTAGCAGACCCTTTCCCACCAGCCTCAGCAGAAAGATCTCTAACTTGATTCAAGACTTTGGTTCTCAAACCATGTATATGGTTAATGTCCCGGGAACTAATGCCGTCATTAATATTAACACCTTTTGGAGCACCGCAAAACTTTTCCAAATTTCCCATCTCGTATATCAAAGCAAGTGCTTCACCAGCTGCAATACGCACGGCTCTGTCATCTTTGTCTAAAAGAGTTGAAAAATATGAAACCGACCTGCAAAACATATATAAGAGGTTAGTAGTGCCTACAAAATAGAAGAATACAAACTAGAGAAGTAAAAAAATTAAATTTACTTACTCTTGCCAACTTTTAGGATCAAGTGTCCACCCATCCATTGTTGTAAGAAGAAACGACCAAGCAGATACGACAGCTGTTATTATTCCTGGTGATGGCTTAGTGGCAATGACCTGAAACTTACATGTTTTGAGAATACACATAGAGTCTGATGTAGAGAGGGTAATTTAGAAACATTATGTATACACGGGTCAATTTCAGGTTATACATAGCCTCTAATGGGTCAAAAGGTTCACTTAGAAAAATAGCTAAAATAAAAACGGATCAAATGGTCAAAAGTCAGCCAAAGTGTCTTCACGATGCAGAAAACCTCCTATATTGTTACCAAATCTGACACAGTTCCAATTAAACCATTTACCCAACCCCCCTTTCACCACCCGCCCATTTTGACACCTTCACTAGAAAGGATGCATTGATCAAAATACAAGAAATGATACATAAAGGGACACATACATTGGGACCAAGTTTCGGGTGAACCACTTGCCACATGATGTGCATGCATCTCTCAGTTTCTTCAGGTTCATTTCCCCCAACAAAAGCAATCACAGCCAATCCCTCCAGTAACTATATATCAATGTTGCCAAAAAAAAAAGACGATAAAGACTAAAGAAACAATCAAAATGCAGAAAATAAATAAATAACACTAGTGACGTGCACATACCGATGCTATCTTTGACACTTCAGAACGCGATCTCATAGCCTCTGAGATAGGAGAAACCGAATCTTCTAATATTTCTTGTGCTTTCTCACCCGAGCCAGCAGTTAGAGCCAGTAGTCCTATACGGATAGGACACATTTAGAGCTCCCGATTAAAGAACTAAATTCATTAGACAAAAGGAA
This sequence comes from Drosophyllum lusitanicum, assembly GCA_032274825.1. NCBI lineage: Eukaryota > Viridiplantae > Streptophyta > Magnoliopsida > Caryophyllales > Drosophyllaceae > Drosophyllum > Drosophyllum lusitanicum. Next base: position 5,410 of record JAUEJL010088192.1, read on the forward strand.
AAAAATGTAATTACATACCAATGACATGTGATGCCAAAGCTATCTCTTTTGCAGATCCCCGCTTTATAGAATTCAGACATTGATGCAGTAATGTTGCAAATCTACGGGAGTAAATATATATTGTGAATCCTAGATACAAATAAAACTAAAAGTTTCAAAGCACACAAATGCTTACTTCTTTTCAACAAACTCGTGTGGTAAGTTGCTATTGAAAGCCTCTATAATATCCACCAAAGCCTTCTCCCTCGTGGACCCCCTTTGAACATAGAAAATAAGCAATAAATGCAATTATACAAGTAGATGTTAAAGTTGAGCAAATTTTAGTGAGCAAAACGAAGGCACCCATTTGTTGAATACTCCTCTTCCAATCAATCAAATGACTTAATAGTTAATACATCTAAAAGCCATCAATGCTTCAGAGGAAAAAGGGATACTTGAACCATATTTCCCAAAACAACTCAGCACCGGCAAAAAAACGGTTACTATTCTGACTTTCTAATTATTTAAACAGGAGGTAAGGAGTTGTCTAACAACACTAATCAATGAGAGAAACAGAAAATCACTTGACTGCCCATAACTTCAAGTATATCTATGATTATGTGATTATCTAGTTCTGATTCTTCAAGCTGCAATAACTGATTAAAGAAAAGAGTATCCAAAAAAAACCCTAAATATCATTTCGAATTAAGAAGAAGGTTGATTGGGTCTAAGAACTCAAAGAATTAAACAACTACACACATGAATTTAGGAACAGAACAATTACCTTTTCTCATACAAAGCATCTAGACTTTGATCCAACACACTTTCTTTGTCGAGCTGCAGATCCTCCACAGCAGGACCCATCACATAATCAGACCGAACAGTTGAAGATGAACTCACACTATCGGTGTCATCACTATCCAGCATTGCGGCATTCTTACGCTGAGCACTACCTGCAAAATTTCCATCACAGCCAACACCAAACATCTCAAACCCTCTTTTAATATCAATTACTTCAATGATATGAAACACTAGAGAACACCCAATTAAAACACAGAACAGGAATTGCATATTAACGTAACAGTTACTGAAAGATTATTAACATAAGCTCAAGCATATGCCGAGATTTGGGACTACAAATTCTAAACTTCAACTAGATTACAGACAGCATATGCGATTAAACGAAACCCTAAAATCGATTGAACCCAATAACCAATAACAGAAACAAAAGCAAATATTAGGGGAACTACTTACGTTGTTTACCCATCGGTGGCAACTCCGATTGAAATCGCTATAAGGAAACACAAGGTCGACTAAAAACAAGAAAACTTTGGAAGAATAAGTAAGAATGAAGGGAGGAAGCAAATAAGTGAATCGAAGTTGAATAAGCGAAGGAGAAACTATCCATTAAAATGATATATAGATTTCGTTAATTCGAAGGAGATGACAGAGTAATGGCGTACGAAGGCTGGATCGCCGACTCGGAGAGACTTGATAATATATTCAGGGAGGTTGAGTGGTGCCGAATATTCGAATAGCGTGTGGGATAAAACTAAACGAGGACCTCAAATCAAATGTTACTTACGGATGATATGGGGAGATCCTGGCCGTTGGATTTGGAGATTTCGTGATTATTAACAGTGCGGCATTTTAGGAGAAAGCCTCCTACATACGTGTTGGACTGATTGAAGAACCCAGCCACATACATATTTAGTTAGAGAAAGAGAAATTTTATATATATTTTTTCTATTAAATATTTAAAATTAAATTCTTTTATTAATAAATTTCAAGAAAAAAAATAGAAGGAAATAGAAAAAATAATATTTTAAAAAATAAGTCGACAGAGATTATATATTTGGGAAATGTTTGTTACTACAAATATATAAATACAAGCTGATATAAATTCCTTTTTTAAATACGGAAATTAAGATATGTCATTCCTTAAATGAATTTCAATAGAAACATAGAGCTTTTATATGTATTATTAGTTTACTTTTAATTTTAGGGTAAAATATATTTTAACCCCTAAAGTTTAGGTTTAAAAATTGTTTAACCACTAAACTTTTTAAATGAATGTTTTAATTCCTAAACTTTTTTAATAAATGTTTTAACCCCTAAACTTGTTACAATTTATCGTTTTAGTCACTTAACCTTCTATAGCAGATTACCAAGCTTTTAAAAAACATTTTGATCCCTAAGCTTAGGGTGTAATCGAATCGAGCCGATCTGAACCCAGTCAAACTCTAACTCGACTCGGCCTCTAAAACTTGAGCCAGTGAAGATTGAAAACTGATTGGTTAGTGGTAACCGGTGTTTGACAATCTAGAGATTCACGTATCACCATCTCATGGATTCCCAAAGAAACTCGAAAACAAAGATAGAGAGAGAGAGAGGAAATTGAAGAAGTGCAGTCATCAAACTAGTGCAACTATACGAACTTGTGAGTGCAATCGAGATAATATTGGTGCTATCCAAGGAGTTAGCAATGGAACTAGGGTCTGTATGTGAGTTTTCATCAATCAGTTTCTAGAGATTTAATGTTTTTATTGATAAGATTAATCATGGTTCCCCTTGATACTGTAACAAGTATTTTAGATTTAGATTAGAGATAAAATTAATACGGTAAAGTAAGATTAAGACTTAAATTATCTAACAAAAATTGTTTAAGGATTATAATGTTTATTATATAAATTTAGTGGTTAAACCATTTTCAAATCTAAAGTTTAGGGATTAAGACATATTTTACCCTTAATTTTATCTCAAATGTATTGACTTTTTATTTATTTATTAGGTTGGAACCTGTGTATTACACGGGTTAATTAAAAAAATTAAATATTTATAGATATTAAATAATTATAAGTTAGGAAATAATGATAATGGTGAGTAATAAAAATTTTAATATGATATGTTCAATAGTAAAGCAAATTGTAGTCTTTGTAGAGGATCTCCTGTTCACCTGTTGGTTGCATCTCGCAAAGTGTAGGTTGGAGATTATCTTTATTTTCTAAAACTGAATTTAAAATAGAATAAAATTTATAGAATGGCAATCAAATTTGAAAAGTGTTTTATTAAGGTAACTTATCTCATTATTTTATGTTATAAAATAACTAATAAGTAACCTTAATGAAACACTTTTTAAATTTAATTTCTGTTTTATGAAATAAACGATACAAATCTATAACTTATCTCATTATTTTATGTTATAAAATAACTAATAGGTAACTTATCTCATTATTTTATTCGCTTTTGAATATCAATGGTGGCCGGAGATTGCCGGTGTTGACCGGAAGTGATAAAGCAAAACCTATAAATCTTCTAAAGGAACCGCAGGAAAAAAAACGTTTTCCCCTCCATCTCCTAACCTCTATCATCGAGCTTCCATTTAAGATTGAGAAATCGTTTAGAAATACCGAGAGAGAAGGATTGACTGAAACTGATAAGAGGAAAAGGAGATACAAACCTATAAATAAGAAACAATAGGGAATATTGAACATGACGCGTGGCAGTCTCATATGTATATATCCATCGAGCGGGAAAACACAAAAATCAGTCGCTAGAAAAAGGACACGTGGCATAATATTTACTCATTTATTATATTTAGAAGAGAAGATTTGTCACACGGTCACTCAAATAGAGTTGCGTGTCTTCTTTGGCATTCGCTAACATAGAGATCAAGTTAAGCAAATACAATTATACAAATGCGTAGTGAATGTTATTTAGCTAGTTGTAACATCTCCGCGTATTGCTGCGGAGTTTTTAATAGAACAAAATATATAAACTAACATCCAAATATAAATAAATATTTAGATTAAAACGTGAAAAATTTAAACATTTATGATATACAGATTTAAATCAATTCATATCATTCTATACTACGTCAAATTTATTTTTCTCTTTAAGCTTGTGAAAAAATTAACATTTAGGTTGTTTAGATTTAAATCGATATTCAGATTTTATTTTTCATATTACATCTAATGTATTTCTCAATAAGTTTTGATGTATCACGTTTAGTGTAAATCTAAATATATATTTGTGACCAACTCACTTTTATCCACATTTTGATTTAAATAATAACTTAATATGATAGGTACCGACAAAATGTATTTTTTTAGTATTGGATATTGAAAAATACATTTTAAAAATAAAAGTCGTATTACGCTCAAATTTATATTGAAATATAGATAAAAATAAATATAAAAACAAATAATAATAAAGATTATAATCTTAAACCCATATACGACTGCAATGAAAGAAAAAAAAAACAACGCCAAGTTTCAACCCATGTACCTACCATGCAGGTTGCATTTTTCTCCCACTTGTTTTGCCACCCCGCCGGACTCATTTAGCTATATAAGTTTAGCTCAAAAACTATATAACAATTATTAGGAAAGTTATTATTCACAACTTCCTAATAATTATTATTATATATAATTTAACATAAATATTTAAAATAAAATGAAATAAAAATTAAACATCTACAATCGGAAATATGGAAAAATCTTATTTTCGATAATAGAAAAGTCATTAGTGAAGTAGAAAAAGAAAATAAAAACTATGAATTTTAATTTTTTTCATTCAAAAAAAATATAAAGGTTATACTTTAAATTAAAATATCGTGATATCTTATTTGAAATGCAAAAACGGTACAAAAATATTAGTTTTTCACTGTAATGAATAACTCGGTCATTAATTAAATATCATAATAGATAATCTATATTATGCCTTTTGAAATTTAATTTTATAGTATTATGATTCTGGAAAATTTGACAATCTATTTGCTATTGTGATTTTGGAAAAAAATGTATTATGATAAAATTTATATCGAAATGGTGAGAAAAATTAGACAACCACAAATATATATTTGTTTTTATACCAATCGTTATATGTTTAAAAAGTCATTATTGAAGTAGAAAAAGAAAATAAATACTATGAATTTTAATTTCTTCATTCAAAAAAATATAAAAGTTATACTTTAAATTAAAATATTGTCATGTCTTATTTGAAATGCAAAAACGGTACAAAAATATTAGTTTTTCGGTGTAATGAATAACGCAGTCATTAATTAAATATCGTAATAGATAATCTATATTATGCCTTTTGAAATTTAATTTTATAGTATTATGATTCCGAAAAATATGACAATCTATTTGCTATTATGATTTTGGAAAAAAATATATAGATAATGTATTATGATAAATTTATATCAAGATGTTGAGAAAAGTGAGACAATCACAAATATATATTTGTTTTTATACCAATCGTTATATGTTTAAAAATTATTAAAAATAAACAAATAACATGTAAAATTAATTGTTAAATAAAATGGAAGTATTGAATGTGAAATGGAGGATCGGCTGATAAAAAAAAGTAGAAAATCAGTGCAAGGTGAGCAAGCATGACACATAACTTAAAAGACTGAGAAACCAAAAAAAGTAAAAAATTGAAAACGCAAAACAGAGGCTCGAACTCGAGATATGTTGTATAAAAGAATAAGGGACCAACCATCCGGCCAGATATGTTGTCACTTTTTGCTATGTATATACCAAACTTTCAAAACTACCATTCAATGAAGTTTCAAAATCTACCATTTAATGTATCGTTACCTTTAATAGCATGTTATGGGTGACGTGGCACGGTTATGGGTGACGTGGCAGGTGATTTGGTTTTTCTTGTTTAACATTAATAATAATAATAATTATTATTATTATTATCTATACTAATATATAAAACATTTAGCACTCTCTTTTTTAAAAAAATCTCTTAAATTTTAAGTAAATTAAAATTACTAACTTACCCCTCATTTAAACTTAAAAAGAAACTATTGAATGAATTTAATTAGATTCTTAAAAACAATTTTAATAACTAAACCTTCCATAAGAAACAATGTTTAAAAATGTTAAGTCAATACAAATTAAATTTCAACTTATAAGATACTAGCATCATACCCGCGCAATGCTGCGACGGCAAATAGTTTATGTTTTACAACATGTCGCTTTCAAGAATGTAATGATACGTTAGTCACGTGATTCAATGTCACGAAAAAGTTTTCTACATCAATATGTCCGTTTTTTTTTCAAATTTTCTTTTATTTGCAATAACTATTTTATTAATTTTAAAAATAAATTTTAAAGACATTAAGATAAGAAAAAAGATTTATATTTATGAAATAAGGAGATAGAAGTTAATAAGATTTAAAAAATTATGTTGATGTGGGTGAATAATTGTGCTTGTGTGAGAGAGTGTACTTAAATAAATAAAAAATTTAAGTAAATTAAAAAAAAGAGTGAAATGGTTAAAGATTGAGTGAATGAGATAAATTTAAATAGAATTAAAGGTCAAGATTTTATGTTGATTGAATTTTAAGAATTATTAAAATTAACGAGGAGAGAGAATGTTAAATGGTTTATATAGTAGTATAGATTATTAAAATTAAGGAGGAGAGTGAATGTTAAATGGTTTATATAGTAGTATAGATTAAACAAACTATAAACTAAATAAAAATCCCCCATAGAAATATTATTTTAAATATTCTATCATATAACAAATATTTTTAATTTAAGTATTAGATGGTTCATAAAATTAAAACTTATAAACCTGATAACATGTAACCCGAATTTATAAACACTCATATAAGTAAATTAAAAAGTTTCATTTATCATATATTTAACATTACTTTACTTGAACTCTTAAGATTTAAGCAATAAAAAATTATTAATATAATCTTGAATATCCTTACATTTTTTAAAACACACCTCATTCAAATCAACACAATTCACAAAGTCATTGATATGTTTTCATCATCTTTTTTATAAGTATAGATTTTTTTCTTATTCTATTGTTTTTTTCAAAAGTTATTTTAGAAATTAACGAAAGAATTTATAGATAATAAAGAAATAAATAAAATAAAAAAGGGGGAAAAATGAACATAGTAAATTAAAAAGTTTCATTTATCATATATTTAACATTACTTTACTTGAACTCTTAAAATTTAAGCAATATAAAATTATTAATATAATCTTGAATATCCTTACATTTTTTAAAACACATCTTATTCAAATCAACACAATTCATAAAGTCATTAATATGTTTTCATCATCTTTTTATAAGTGTAGATTTTTTTTCTTATTCTTTTGTTTTTTCAAAAGTTATTTTAAAAATTAACGAAAGAATTAATTGATAATAAAGAAATAAATAAAATGAAAAGGGGGGAAAGAAAATGAATATGATGCGAATGAAAATTATTCGATGTCATCATAGTGCGTGCATTTTATACCTTACTTTATCGAAAACGGACATGTTATCGAGTATGAATTATTCATCGTCATCGCATTACGCGGGTAACATGCTATTAACATATAAAAAGTGTATATGTGATTTAGTTATTAAACTATCGCCGTGCACTCTATCAAGGTTTCTGTGGTTCTTTGGGTTTGTATGAGAACACTCGTAAAGATTCATACTAACCTTCTCTCAACCCTTTCTTTTCCACCACCAGCTCCTATAACATGAGAGATACTTCCTCTCAAACCATTTTATCCCACCTCAGTTTCTCTCTATTACTATCTTCTTTCTCTTTTCTCACTCTTTGTACTTTTTATTTCTCTTTATTAAATATATATTATAAAATAAAATAAAAGGTGAGGGTGAAATTAGAAAGTGCTATACTAAGTTGTTTGGAAGGGATATAGAAAAAAGGAAGAAAAAAAAAGTGTTAAACTATACTGATGGCCGGAGAATAATAATTATATACGTAGAAAACACGTGAGAGCTAAACAATTATTAAAGTTGATAAATATCATTTTTCGAAATTTGGGTAATATTATAAGATGTATTCTTTTTACAAAATAAGACATAGATATTAAAAATTAATATATTAATTTATTTTACCGTCGCGTAGCGCGGACAAATGTTTACTTGTTAATGATCAAATGCGGCATTAAGTTAACTTGGTTAGTTTTTAAGTCTCTACTCTTTAGTTAGTTTATTACTAGGGGGTCAAATACTTGAATTGTATTGTTAATTCAAATACATGAATTATATCGTTATTTGTTAACAAATTGCATTAGTAGGTTTCACTTATTTATAAAAATAAAAGCTTTCAATATTTCATAGGATGCTACTATTCACATCCTCTTTTTTTCATTATACAAGATATATCATATCAATTAATTATAACTTTTAATGCAAGTCATATACATATATCACAACACATGATCAAATTAGATTTAGTTGATTCGAGGAAGATTGACCAACCATAAACACATAAAAACCAAAAATAATATCATGGACATGAAGTTACACTTCAAATTATTAAGGAGTAATTCACAAGTAAAATGGAATTATATTCGATTCAACCACATACTTCAAAACAAACAAGAACCATAGAAGATAACAAGCATTTTATTCAAGATTATCAAAGTAATAAACCAAACACCTTATGCACGCGCTTAATTTACACTCATGGCCGGAATCCTACTCCTAGATTTTTTTTAACCGGGAAATCTCAATAGACTTGACATCCGGCTTCTTTTCCTCTTCCTTTGACACAGTAATCGTTAACACTCCGTTTTCCATGGCCGCCTTCACATGATCCATCTTTGCATTTTCCGGCAACCTGAATCTCCTTGTGAATCTCCCGCTACTACGTTCAACCCGATGCCATTTATCATTCTTATCTTCTTTTTCAACGTTCCTCTCGCCAGAGATCTGTAACACCCTGCCGTCTTCCACCTCCACTTCCTCTTTCTTAATCCCCGGAAGATCGGCCTTGAACACATGGGCTTCTGGGGTTTCCTTCCAATCCACACGGGCGTTTACCAAAACAGAGGCTTCTTTGGAAACGTCATCAGATGGAATCACGAAGTCTCCAAATGGATCCCAAACGTCTAGTGAAAATGGGTCTAAAATGGGCTTCTGCTTTTAATTTTCTAGAGAATAACATTAGCGAGTGTCTTTATCATGGTTCTAGAAAACGTAAGGCGCGGTGCGGCGGTGAGGTCAAGCCTCAAGCTTTGGAATCACGGCGAGCCATGTCGTTTTTTAAGGCGGCAATTTTGTGTATATTTTATAAATATTTATATCCAATTTATCATTATTAATATACAAATTACACAAAGTTGCACAAATTAGGAGCAA
>JAUEJL010088203.1:0-14518 GCA_032274825.1 Drosophyllum lusitanicum
TTCAGAGGCAGATTCATTCAGAGCCTTTGAATTATTCAGACCACAGAATCATTCGGTGCTTAATCATTCTGTTTTAAAAAACAACCCCTTAGTGTATTTTTTTAAATGGCTAACCACACACACCCTAATCCTAAATCTGACACCATTTTTGTCCATAACAAAACTTGAATCCACAATCGTACGGGACACCTAAAGACCAAATCTATTTGATTACAATTCTTTTATTTTTAAATAATTATTCTTATTTTCAAGGTATGGGACAACTCATAATTTTGTCTTGTTGTAACCGGCTAGTTTGTTAGGACTACAAGTAGAGGGGGCCGAAGGACAAATGTAATGAGGATAAATGGAAGGACTGGGCTATGTAGGGGAATGGTGTTGTTTCTATTTAGGTGCAAGTTGCCGATGACTTCTACCCACTAGAGCTAGGGAGTATTGACATGATATTAAGGGGGTGTTTAGTTGGAGGGAATCGATAGGATTTTTTAGACTCCAATTCCTAGGAATTCCATTGTTTGGTTCACCTTAGAATGGGAATTGGAAGTAACTAAAATCAAAGGATGGAGGAATGTAGAATCCTTGAGCAATAAGTGGGATTTTAAAATCATTGGAGGAAAGTGGCTAATTACCATTAAACCCTCTTCCCTAGATAGAAGTGATGCTCCTTTTTCTCATTCCACAAACTTCACAAGTTCACAAAAACCTTTAGCCATGTTCGCACTTCATCAGCGGCGTTCTCTTCTCCTTTTCGTCGGAGTTCATCAGTCCACCGCCGCCTTGTCGGCGGTCGTCTCATCGCCGTTCGTCGGAGTTCCTTAGTCCACCGCCGTTCATCATTCTCTTCGCCATTCATCAGTCCACCGCCGCCTCGTTGGCGGTCGTCTCGTCGCTGTTCGTCCGGTTCCTCAATCCCCCGCCGTTCGTCGTTCTCTTCACCGTTCGTCGAAAACCACGGCATTCTCATCGCCGTTCGTCGGAGTTCCTCAGTCCACCGCCGCCTCGTCTCCTTTCGGTCGGTCCACCGCCTTAGTCAACAAGCAAGGATGGTAAAAGGACGTTAACGGATTCAAGAAAATCTATCTCACACCATGAAAAGTTGTAAAAACCAAATCTTTATGAGCTAGCAAGAAAACAGATTCAAGAACTCAATATGTTTCAGAGATTAGGGACGATTGGTTTTGAAGCTAGCTAAATTGCGATGCAGATCTTTGTGTTTGTAGTTTTTTCTTTTGGGTTTTTGAAGCTAGCTAAATTGCGACACAGATCTTTGTGTGTAGTTTTCTCTTTTGGGTTTGAAGTCATCAGAATTGAAAGCTCAGAAAAGGGTGTGATTGAGAAGAAAAAAAAAAGAAGGGTTCGGTGAAATACTTGTAAGCATGTCATGAAAGGGGTAAAAAAAGAAAGGATAAATTTATCATTTTATATAACTAAAATCAAATTCATCTCTATTATAGATTCAAATTCCAATTTTTGACAGATTCCAACTCCATCACAGATTTCAATTCCTTCATAAACATTTTGTGAACCAAACGCCACCTTGATGTAATTTCAGCAAAAGAATGATTGATGAGGGTGGTGAGATATGCATCAAAGACCAATTACTCGAAGCAAAGTTTCAATGCTTGGGCTCCATGTTGCCTAAAAGATGAAGGAGGCAGATAATAAAGTGACCCGCCTTATAACAATGTTATAAAACTCGTTAGGTGATACTCGAGCGGCCAGCTAGGATGAACGATTAACGAGTAATCATCTTAGCCGAGGAGTACTAGAATTGGAATTTTTTATACATGAATTTCAAAATTATATCTATTACATGTTCAAAGATACTAAAATATAAATATAGTTTTTCATAGGACCCAAGAAATGTTTAGAACATAATTGTCAAAACTTCAAATACTTCAAACATAAATATTCATTCATTATTATTATTATTATTATTAGATTGGTTCACCGTCACGGTCTTGTCCGTATTGTTCAATGATTTGGACACCATCCGACTCATATTCTACTTCCTCGTTTAGTTCCTCTTCACTCTCTGACTCGATTTCTTCCTCACTTTTTTGAGGTCTTAAAGATTCATCCACATCACCCTCAATAAACCAGTCATGAGCCTCACTTGCATCATCCGCTAGGAGTACCTCAACACCTTTCACTTTTCTTTTTTTGTTCTTTTCCATCAAGTTTGCATTAAATTGAACAAAAACAAGATTCTTCAATTTTGTTGTCTCTAATATATTCTGCAAAGTTAAAGTTAAATAACAAAAAGTTTGAGTGAATGTATGATTTATATTTAATAAATTACTTAACATTAAAACTTAAAACTTAAAATTTACTAACCCCTTCAAACGTGCTCCAATTCCTTTCACATCCCGATGAACTAGTAGTTAGCGAAAGTATCCTCATAGCAATCTTTCTCAAATGAGGAGTTGAGACGCCAAATACACCCCACCAATTTGCTACAATTTAAAAATAACATTATGAAATTGGTAAATTTGATATAAATAAATAATGATATGCAAAATACATTACCTGGATTAAATTTCTCATCATTCACCTCACATCCTTTTAGCGCAACTACCCGATCAAATTTTCCTAGTTTGTGCTTGTATATTGGCAACTCACCCGTCAAGATTTTGTTTTGCATGTCATAATCTTCGTGAAATAAAGTACCAACAACATCAACAAGTGCATCAATGGCATTGATATCATCTTGGACCTCCGAATTGTTATAAAGATAAAATGGGTTTAAAAGGTATGCCGTCAAATGTAGGCTTGTATCAAGCCTATCTTTCATCTTTGCTTCGATGATATCTATAATAGGCTTGTATGCTTTTTCGTTATTGCCTAAAACATTGATGATTTCTTTTTTTGCCTTTTGAAGCTCACCATATATAAAACCCATAGAAGGCTTCAAATCCGTATTGACCATCCGGAGAACTTTCACCAAAGGTGCAAAAACTTTCAAACATAAAGTTACACCGGCCCAAAATGAGAGACTTACAACAGTTGCATAAGCGCATTTCCCTTTCAATGTAGTGGAGAACTTACATTTGCCCCATTCATCGCTAGAAAACATATGTCTAAGTTGATACTTTTTCTCGGCCAAGCTTTGTAAAGTAAGAAATGCCGAGGCAAATCTAGTAACTCCCGGTCGCAAAATATCTCTTTTCTTTGTAAACTGTCGCGTCAGATCCAAGGTTTTGTGATGGGAATAAACAAACACAGTTAGTTTCTTTGCTTGATCAAGAACTTTTTTATATGTTGACAGCTCACCAATAGCTTCAAGAATAAATAAATATGTTAATGCATCAAATAAAATAAACACAACTAATAATAAATAATAAAAGAAAAAACAAACACCGTAAAGCTTAATACCTTCAAGCATAAGATTAACAGTATGTGTAGCACATGATGTCCAAAAGATTGTTGGTCTCTTCAACTGCAACAACTTCGTCGCTCCCATATTATTAGAGGCATTGTCGGTCATAACTTGAACAACATTTTCGGGACTAACTTCTTCGATGCATTTATCAAGATACTCAAATATGTGCTCGCTTGTGTGAGTTTCATCGGACAATTCTTTGAAAGACAATTCTTTGGAAGACAGAAAAACAGTCCCCGACTCTGAATTCACACATAAATTGATGATGCTTCCTTTTCTATGAGGCCATGCATCCATCATAATGGAACATCCATTCAACTTCCATTCTTCTTTGTATTGTTTCAACAAGTTATTTGTTCTTTCAACCTCCTTTGTTAAATAAGTATCTCTCATCTCATATTGGGTTGGAGGTTGAGCCCTAGGTCCAAATTGACCAATTTCCTCCAATAACATCTTGAAGCTATCCTTTTCAAATGCATGAAATGGAATCCCACATTCATAAGCCCACCTACAAATGTATTCTTTCATGTGAATCATTTTTTCTTTTTGAACAACATTAGAAAGATCCTCTTGTTTGCTCTTTCCCTTACTCATAACATCTTGAGAGTTACTCATGTTTGTAAATCTATCCATTGAATCAAAAGAACGAGGTGATTTCAAGCTTCTAAATGAATTCTTTAATTCATCATTGTCAATTTCATTACTACCAATGTTCACCTCCGCTCTTAAAGTAGCGTCATCATCTTGTTTACCCTTCTTTTTGCCTTTGCATTCATCAATTGCATTTCGACACTTCATTTGATCTTCTTTTGCAGCTATTTTACATGAGGCAACATTTCCCGTGATCTGAGCAATGTGTTGCTTCAGTCGATAAATTCCTCCAGACATAATTTTTCCACATAAAATACATTTTATTTTGTCCGATTTGTTAGGATTGGCCAAAACCCCATATTGCCACCCTACATCCCTCGATTTTCGCTTAAGTTCTCGACTAGCGGTAGATTCCATAGATGGAGCTGGTGATGATGCCATCAATTAAATTCTTATGCTTATCTTGCACAAAATCATAAGGAAATAAGCACATCAGTAATCTGTTTACTAACAAGACTGTACAAATATGTGTAAAACACTAAAAGTCTAAGACTATAAATCTGTGTAAATGTGTAATCTTTTTACTTCAATCTAACAACACTCTTTGTTTGCAAGATTTAAACTTCCAAAGTGCAATCTATAATCTGTTTAAGAATCGAAATGTGTAATCTGTTCATTAGTTCATGACTCAAAAATCAAAATCCAAATGTGTAATTTGTAAGATCAAAATCCAAAAAGTATCCAAATGTGTGATCTGTTCAAGAATCAAGAATCAAGAATCAATATCCAAACTTCCAAAGTTGTCACTCAAAATTTAACATGAGCCGTTACATAGACTTGGGGTTCGACTTAGTGTCCGATCTCAGCAGAATCAAAATCGGTTTACCTACATGCAAAGTTGCGACAGATGTCAATAGCGTATCTGTCGTGCGAAATAGCGATTGAAGAATAAAATGGAAGAGATCAATGGCCTCGTAATCTTGTTACTTTTAGTTGCATAATAGAAATTGAACGAAGTAATCAAACTATCAATGGCCATGATGACGTCTTCTGCCGTGCGATATAGTGAGAGAGAGAGAGAGAGAGAGTTTACCTATATTTTTTGATGCGTGTGTATGAGTTTGAATAAATAAAAAATGTTGACTCTTGTTGACTGCCTAACCGATCAGGTCCAATTTTGACTGATTTGGAGTAATTTGACCGATTATCCAACCGCCTAGGCCAATTTTTACAATATTGCCATATAAAGGCAAGATAGTTGAAGTTCACTATTACGTTGAAAGCTAAATTCTATAGGGTGGCGCTTACACCAACTATGCGATACGAGACAGACTCTTGCCAGTAAAAGAAGGCGCAAGAGATGAAGATGAAACTTGCAAAAATAAGGATAATAAAATGGTCTTGCGGGAAGACCTAGGCTCATAAGATACAAAAAGATGTTTTCAGGTCCGAGTTAGGGACAGCGCTTATCCCCATTCAATAGAGAGAGAGGAGACTTTGATGGTTTCGCCGGCTCACCGCGTCCAAAGAGGAAACTCCAATAGCCAGTTAGGATAGTGAAATCCATCAGACTTAACGGACCAAGGAGGAGGGGCCGCCGTACACTAAGGTGGTAGATATAGGGAAGCTAGACTTGGAGGAACTATGACTCTTCGCAAACATGAAGTATGATAGGGTTCATCAAGAAGGAGAATTAGGGTAGATAGGTAAAGTGTCCGTTAGCTTTTTCCTAGAGGTGTAAGAGGTGTGCGTGTGTGTTGGTTCTTGGGTGTCAACAACCACCATACCAATCCTGCAAATGGGGGGTATGGGAGAGGTAAGATGTAGACGGTTCTACCTCTACCGACAGATAGGGAGACTGTTTTCCGAAAGACCTCCAGCTTAAAAAGGGTCGAAACACGAGGAATTGATATTTATTTTCTATTATTGTGTGTTTGGTTCTTGGGTGTGTAGATACTTATGTGCGCCCGCATGTGTATATAGTATATATCTCTATATGTGTATAGATATTTAATATACTTCTAGTAGGGTCATATACAATAATAGATCTCTTTTCTTGAGCAAAAACTTGAGAGGTGGGTGGGCAATTGACACAACAATCAATATTCAACATAAAATACAATTACAACCCTAATGCCCTATTTATTGATGAAATATAAGATCGTTATACCCAAGTATACTTGCTTTTTAAGTTATCTTGTTTCCAAGACTTTCCTTTAATTGACTAGTATATAATGAAATACAAATTAAATTATCTAACAACAACAATGTTTGCAAGCAAAAAACTATGAAAACCAAAATACTAGAATACACCTTGTCCTCAAGATGTTGCTTTGGAATACCTTAAATCTATCCCACTTTCTTTTATGTCAGCACTTTAAACATGCTTGGAGCCTAAAACATTATGCATACTAGTTTTCTTAATTTCTAGTCCTGATTTAGCCTCAAAATTATGCAGATGATTATGGACAGATGCCAGTGACAAGGAATAAGGATTCCACGAAATGTTTGCGGGTTTAAGAGTCTTTCTATGTACCGTGAAAACTTCAATCACCAAGGTGATAGTAAAAGGTAGAGCTATTGGTTGTGAAAATAGGGAACCCAAAACTTCAAAAAATATATCATTGGCTACATTGATGGATGAAGAGAAAACAAAAAAATGGGATAATCACTAGTAATAAAGGGAGAGAGACGCCAGAGAGTCGACCACCGCCCACCAGAAATGGCAGTGACTGCAGACCAAAATGGTCACACCATATTGATAGTCTTCTGGAGAGAAGAACCAGGGGCTGAAGTATGGGGGGACAATGGCAGGTATGCCGTGATTTGAAAAGGGATGAGTCTCGCTTGAGACTGAAAATGGGGTTTATTTTGAGGCTGAATTATGGCAGGAAATAAGAAAGTTGTTGGACATGTTCTTTATGGTTCCAAGCATGTTTACTGTGACATAAACAGAAGGAAGGTGATTTGCACACCATCTCTTTTGGCCAAACACCATGACACCACTCAATTAAGGATTTGGGGCTATTAGTATAAAATGGTAGAAGAAAGCTTAATTGTGAAGGGTAAATTAATCAAAACCAACTAATGCAGATGCGTGGCTGGAAGAGGTGGTGTACAAATCAAGGGAAGCAGGATAAGATGCCTAGGATTCCAGAATCAAGATCGTTCAAAGCAACATCTTGAAGACAAGGTGAATGATAGGCCCTGATATTATAAGTATTTCCTTTACTTAGTTGCTTTAATAAAGAATATCATTAAAATAGACTTCAGTCAAGGGCGATTGGCTCTCTAACGACTTGCTCTCGAGAGGTAAGCCACTCTCCTAATTGATATCGATTCATAAAATTCAACATAAAACAAAACTACAACCTTAATGTCTTATTTATAAGCAACTTGCTCCCCATAACGGCATGACTTGCTCTCCAAGCGATGTTGTTTCACAAACTTTGCACTAATTAATTAAAAAGAGATAATAATTAGACATATCTAAATAATAATATCAATAATCAAGAAAAAACAAAAAACAAAATACTAATAAAATTTAGGCTTAATAACAGGCCTTAGGCCTAGCAGTATCCAAGGCAAATAATAGGTGCTCCCCAACCAAATGGTTAAATGCTCAAGTCCCACTTGGGACAAAGATGCAAAGTAGGTATTGTGTGTGTGAGTTTGCTACTAAAAAAAGAAAAGAAAAACAAGGTTCAGGGATTATCTCCATGTTAGTTTGTAATCTAATATTAACCGTAGAGAAGTATGTGTTATCAATGAAATGCATAAACAATTCTTATGTGTCCATCTACAACTATTTTGGTTAGCTTATTTGTTGACTGCAGTGCAAACACCACAATTGTATGTTGTCATTTCCAAGGAGTTACAACTGTAACAGAAACTCTCAGTATTGAACTTGCATGAACAGAAATTTTGGCAAGTAATTTGGATAAACCAATATGTACTATATAAATCATGGGTTTTCTCTCATAATTAAACATCACTTTTCGACCTTAAATCTCTTCATTGTGTGTTGTGAGGTTATTTAATTAGAATTTTGGGATTCAGAAGTACCACTTGCTTGGTAACAAGAGAAATGGTTTTGCAATGTCAACAACAACATGATAAGGGAAAGTCAAGTTAACAACATATTCAAGAGCAAATTCAAATGGCAGATTCGAAAGAACAGAACAACACTCAAGCAACTTTATATGAAATGGAAGGGTCAACTGAATAGGGGCACATTGAAAAGAAATTTCAAATGGAAGGGTCAACTAAACAAAATACTATACCTGGAAAGTGAAGCTTGCCCCAAGAAGAAGAAAACAAAGTGAAAGTATCATTCTAAACAAATTAAGGAAGAACATGGTTGAGGAAGCTGGAGAAGAAAAGATGGTGATAAATCAGATAAACTATATGTGACAAGGTTATTTTGTAATTTGGAAATATGTTTGACTTTTGAATCAGAATGGTTTATGATGACTATATGTGATAAATTTGACTTTTGTACTTGTACCCAACAAAGGCATGTGTCTATGTATATCAATGCATTTCAAGTACATCTGACTTTTCTTTCACTTTACTTTAGGTTATGTTGCACTTTGATGAATTTGAATCAGAATCTTTTGTTTCACTTAGATCACTTATATGCAACGGTTATGTTGCAATGATGCAGCTGTTCTGTTTTGAGCATGTGAACGTATTACTATGTGTGCATTGAACTTTGTGATATGATGAAGAGAGCTAATGTTCTCATTAAACTTTTCTGGTGATACAGCTATTCTGTTGCAATGATGCATTGTTCAAAAGTTGTTTCAGAAATTAAAAACCACATATGTATACACATAAAGAAGGCATGCACAGAGCTATATCTTGTCCATTTATATAAGATTATCAATGACAAACCCTAAATCTAGAACTTTGTTTTTTCTTGTACATGATGTCCAAACCGATGAAACCATTCCACAGAAGCAAAGAAATGCAACATTGCTGCAATGGGATCACCTTCAATTTATTTGTTAGGTATTGATGAAGAAGTCAGCATGAAGCTTAAACAAGTAGACATTAGGAAGAAAGAAAAATCCAGCTTGTTGAACTTATATCAGTAAAATAACACATATAATTAACAAACGAAAAATCATATATTTTTCTTAGAAAGTTTAATAATCATCCTTGTCAGCATCAATGTGGACAATGACACGTCACATAATAGATAAGCTGGTGCCATATCATCGAAATTCGAATTTCAAAAATTAAAATCTGTTGCTATAATAAAGAATCCAAGGAAAGTATGTTGTTATTTAACCCTTATACTATATAGTACTATCCTAGTCCCATGAAAGTTGCAACACTCTCATTAGCTCCATATATCTTTATAGGAATTGAGACTCAAATGTGTAATACTCACCATTATGAAAAATTAAAAAAATGAAAAGTGGACGCAAATGAATATCATTATGGTTGTAAAAATGTAACTTTAAGAATAGGGATGGAGTACAATATACAATAATATAAACACCTAATTTGGCAAACATTTCTGATCTGTATGCAGTTCTAATTGAATGTGAAGCAATGGATAAACATAGAATTTACCTGAGGAGAAACCAACACAACTTGAAGAAGTTTACCCTCTGAAGCCTTGCTTCCCGCCACGCCAATCGCATTAGCCACAGAATCCTTAGTGATCTTTGAGCCGCAAAATCAAGAAAATGTAGAATCACTACTTATCTAGCCCTAATTAACAAAAGGAACTTTGATGAGAGATTAGATCGAGATTATACACAGTGAACAAAGGGGAGAGGAGAATAATTTCTTCTTCGCTTGAAGCAACGGCGATGGGCGAAGACGCAATGGCGCTGCTCCTGCTCCAGAATACCGGAAGTAAAAAGGTTTTGTGTTTTGTATCTTTCTTTTCTCAGAATTCATAAATTTTTATAATTTTTTTTTTTTGCTTGTACTAATATAATTTAGAGTTAATTACATCTTTAGTATTTGTGGGACCGTGGGTTGGTTTAAATTACAGTTTTGATGATAGGGCTACAAATGGACCGAGGCAAGCTTAACTTTCTATGAATCATCAATTTCTTCGATTGCAAAGAATTGACGACATTGATACATCCGGCCTTTGACATCATCACCACTGAATTTTGGAAATTCTACTTTCAAGAACCGGCTAATTTTCGTTCCTGTCAATTTCGGTCTAGAACTTGTCGCCTCACTTGAATTCTTCTGTAATTCATCGGCAATAAAATTTTGTTGAACATATACCCCTTTTTGGTGATTGATCCAACCCTTTGATTGATTTATGCACTCCACTCACACACGATTGGATTGATTTGTTGATTGATTTATGCACATCAATCATGGCATTTTGAATAGCAGCAACTATGGCTTCTTAGATGAACTTCTTCGTTGTATCATCCATAGACTGAGATAGAGTACTAACCATAAGAGAACTGAATACAAGGAAAGTGACTTCTGATACGAATTGTAGTATACCAAATGAGGATGAGATGATTAGCTACGCATTCTGAATTCTCGCACAAAAAAAGGAGATTGGAAGTGGAAGGTTGTGATATTATTGAGTCATATGTGGAATTACATATGAGAAGAAGAACATGGTTTTGATACTTGAATGACTTACCATCTATACAAAGGTATTTATACCCTTACAACCAACAACTAACCATTTCCCAAGAATACACACATGTCACTAACTAACAATTCTTCCCACGTGTTATCTCTACTCTTCACTGGTTTGGCCTATTACAGTTTGGTTGTCGTTGGTCTATACAAGTTAGTTGGATGCATGTTTGAAGAACGTTTTCGTTTAGTGATTGGTGTATGTATATTTGAAGAATGTTTTCCTTTCATGATTGGTGTATCCGAATATAAAATCAAATTACTAATTGCATTTTTAGTTGTTAACAAAGAGAGGTTTTATATTCTCTCACTTATTCTCCTACTCATTTTATAACGATAAGTGACAATCAAAAGATGAGATGGAAAATAGAATTAGTGAGTTCCATGTGAGAAAATTGAAATTCACACATGATTATATGCTATCTAAAATGAAACAAAAAAAACTATGTACTAGTTTCTAACATTTTTCTAAAGATCAGAAATTTAATAATAAGAACATAAATTTGAAAAATATAAATATCACTTTCTTGTTTCATTTTATCTCACTCCGGTTTGTGGTAATTCTACATATCTATTGCCGACGGTGAGTCATAAGAGAGAAATACAACTTAAAATTATAACCATCGGATCAAATATCAAACAAATCTCAGCCGTGTTAATTAGCTACAGAATTAGTCAAACTTGAGTTCGATTTTTTTGCTTTGTTGTCTCCACGTTTTAAATAATGTGAGTTAATTCCTCCCTAAAAATAGCGATGTTAGTTTGTCTAATTAATCATGTTTTGTATGATACGGATTTATATCCATTTGAGTTTGAATTTCAAATGTATATTACCAATAAAAGTCTTCGTATCATTTGCGTAAAAAAATTTGTAAAACCAAACCATTTTACTTTGAAACCAAACCACATGGATTAAAATAACATAATTTGCTGGCTTGGTCTATTATTCAGATAATTTATAAAAGAGTTAATTTCATAAATGGTTCTTAAACTAACCACAGATTGCAAGTTTAGTCCTTTTTTTTAAAAAAAGTTGCATTTTCCGTCCTTTAACTACCATTTTCTTACAAGTTTGGTCCTTTCTAACATATTCCGTTTGTCAAGTCCGTTAAGTCAGGGGTATTTATGTCTTTTTACCTTTTTTTTAATTTTTAATTAATTTTAAATAATATTTTAATCTTATCAAAGACTCACCCAGTCTCTCTCTCACTCATTACATCAACTGCAAGTCTGCAAGCATCTCTCTCTCTCACCCTTCTCTCTCTCACACACACTCTCCTCTCTCTCTCTCTTGATAAACCACCGCCTCCCTCACCCACCACTGCCTAGAACCACCGCCCCCACCCACCTCCGCCTAGAACCCCCGCCCCCATTCTCGTACCGTTTTCTTCTTTCCTTTTTCCGGCCACCAACCACCACAATATACAACCACCACCAACCGCCGCATACAAGAACCAGAAAGTCGAAAACCAACAAAAACACCAAGAACAATGAAACCCATACACCCAAATCAAAACCGACCACACAAATCGACACCTACCTGAAACCACCAACCGCCGCCGCCGCCTTAATCGCCTGAAAGCACCATCCGCCGCTGCACCATCCACACAAATCGAATGGTGGTGTACGATGGTGTCTCTGCAAGAACCAATTTTGTTCAAAGACTTGAGATAACGATGGTGTCTCTGCCGTGACCAATCGCTGCCGGTGCTTTGTTCAAAGACTCGATTGCCGGTGCTTCTTTCAAAGACTTGAAAGAACGAGAGAGAGAGAGAGAGAGAGAGAGAGAGAGAGAAGTCTGTGTTGTGTGAAAATGGGGACTCCTTCAATATTTAATATTGATAATTTCATTTCATAATAGTAATATTAATAATAATAAGAAATATATAAAAGGAGATGAATAAGGGCATAATAGTAATTTTATAAAAATTAACAAAGTTAATTAACAGAAAACGTTAGAAAGGATTACCCATGCAACAAAATGGTAGTTTAAGGATGATGTTTGCAACTTTTTCAAAAAAAGGACTAAACTTGTAATTCGTGGTTAGTTTAAGGACTATTTATGAAATTAACTCTAATCAAACTCATAAAAAATAAAATAATAAGCATAGAACTCTCAAGTTAAAATCGTATAGGAAGAAAGAAGGGGTTTGTCGTATAGAAAAAAAGAAAGAAGAAGGCCAACGTTTGTCGTTCGTACAAGAACGAAAGAAGGAAGGGAAAGGTGTGTTAATTAGGTTTTAGGTTGATAAATGAGGTATTAAAGTGGGCAGAAGAAAATCTCGACCAATATCGGCGAGATTATCGGTTCCGATATTTACGACCGAGATTCTCAACCGATATTTTCCCATTGTCTGAGAACCGAGATATCACCGAGATCTTGCCGAGATTAACTGCATAGAAAGGCCCTGTCAAGGTTCTCTCTCTCTCTCTCTCGTGTTTTTTTATAAAAGATGATTAGTGGGATATACTAGGATAGAAAGATGATCATTTTCAGGGTTTTAATGAGGTAAAAAGATGAAATATATAAACAGAAAAGTTGATGTAGCAATTCGAATGTTGGGATGGAGGGGTACCCATTCCCCCCACCTAAAGGGGGTGGGGGTGGGGTGGGGAATGGTAAATAGTGGGCCTAGTAGGTAAGCTTGAGTAGTAAGTGGATCTCGGAATTTGATATGGTAGGTAGTGACTACTATGGGCTGAGTAGTGAATTAAGCGGTGAAGGACAATGGCTAGAAATAGACAAGGGTCGGATAGTAGTGCGACCATGCTATATTGGCAAGTAAACTTTGGAAATTTCACTTTCCTACTTCAAAATTAAGGTTTGATGCTTTATTCAAGAACACACTTGAAATCCTCTGTTCTAAATATTCTAGTTAGCTCTAAAGCATCTATCTATATATTCTTCATCTATATTCTGTATCGGGCATTTGATCTTCCATATAATATCTTGTATATGCACACTTGATAGTTATCTCTTATTTGAGATTATATTTTTGACCTAAGATTGGTGATCCCTACCAAGATTAAGGAGAATATTAAATGGTGATCGATCCCTAGGGCCAGCACAATCATTTTTAGGTCACGGAATAGTAAAATAAAAAGGGCTTTTAAGATAAAGAAAACTTATTCAATTAATTAACACTCGCATATATTATATATCCTTAAACAAAGAATTAAAAAAACAAACTTACAAGTAGTTGAATTCAAAACACAAAAGTAAACACACATGATGAAAACTTCTAAACACTAACTCACTAAACATAAAAATGTATAGTTGATTTGTATCTTTTTCCAAACAAGAACCTAAAACCATAATCTATGATCAAATAGAGAATGAATCAAACAAATAATACAATAGCCTAATTACCTAAAAGACTATAAAACCAGAATCTTTTAGAATATTTGCATTGTTTGCAACCTTCCATGGAACAGTGTTAACTTTTAAGATTCATTTTTTTCTTCACTTTTTATCCTTTATTCATCATGCTATTGGGAAAAGTTCATTTGAGAATTATCATTATTGCGAGTGTCGCGAGAATCAATCAGAGTCGTCGACCCACCCCTTTCAATTCCATCACCCACCCATGAATTCATTTCATACACCTTGTCACACGCTATCCCTCACCCTCTTGATACATGAATTCTAGTTACCAAATGAATGATTAAGATTGGTTTTCGTGGTACTTGCAATAAGAATGCTTCCCACCAAGTTAACCTAGTTGCACAAAAACTTAGCGTTTATCCTTTCTCCTTTTGGTCTCTACTGGCTACCCTAGGTATAACTTTCACATCTCCACCGACTCCTCTTCTCCTATGCAATACATTGAGGCTAAATGTAACATCCTCAGATTGGGCCTAGTCGTGTTCGACTCTGATACGACGAAATATCGAATAAAAGAATTATATTTA
>JAUEJL010088214.1:0-14518 GCA_032274825.1 Drosophyllum lusitanicum
CAGCCCCAAGGGGCCCAAGCCTTTTCAAATTAGAATATATATATATATATATATATATATATATATATATACACACACACACACAACCTGTTGGGGAAAAGGGAAGCATCGAGATTTATTTTCAGTTTTGGAGGTTCGGCTCTTGGAGAGCTTGGGCAGGAAGATACCATTGTCGGTTCTTCTCTGATTTAGGGCAGGGGAGTTCTACTCGGCCTCCTTCTGATTTCTTTCATTCTTCCTGTAATTCAATCATATATAAAATGAATATAGCTACCATACCCTAGTTTTCTGTTTTCATTCTATTTCATCAATCTCGTTGATTTGATTCCTATCAAATGGTTCCATTGCCGGGAAAACTAAAATTGATGGAGGAATCAAAATCACTGAAGAGTAACGATTTGCGGTCTCTCGAGGGAATGAAATCTCTATCTTCTCAAATAAGAGATCTCGCCATCTCTGTGGAATTACTGAAGCAACGGTTCAATGAGCTACCCCAATCAATGGGGACGATGAAGTTAGAGAACCAGCGGCAACAAAGAACGCAAGTTACTGGGAAATATGATTCAGGTGAGACGTCGACATTTCCGGGTCGGAATTTCTAGAACGGGAACAACTACCTTGCATCTGAGCGTGGATTCCCCTATCAAAAGGGAGGCATGGATGATTATATCGAAGAATTTGAAGTTCACTGCACCAAAATCCTAAATCAATCAAAGGACCGATTTCTTAGGATGCTCTTGAGGGGCCTCCAACCTAAAATTCGCATCTGGGTAAGTGCCTTACTTCCATCAACGTATGCACAGGCGAAGGTTTTTGCTCGCAAGGTGGAACTGGTGACGTCCTGGAGTGGAGACCGGTCAATACCCAAGGCCTGCTCCCCTAATTCTGATTCAAATGAAATAGCCCATTCCCACCCGTGGATTTCTACTTGTTGTGACGAAGGGCCCAAACTCAATAGTACCGATTGCAATCCTCCTTGTGCTGACTGGTTGACGTCACACATTGAACAGGATGAACCCTGTCAAAAAGATAAGATGTTTGATGGAAGTCCAGCACCATATTCGATCAAGGATAAACCAATGAAGTCCCCAAATTATTCGATCTTACACAGTACTAGGTATGCTTTTGATGGTCATGAGTCTCCAAGTTGTAACAATCCCAATTTCCAGTTCAGTTATGTGAGTAATCAACTTACTATTACACTTAAATCCCTACTAGATTCCCACAGCGGAAACCATTCTAGTGAAATGATGCACCCGATAACAAAGTATTTAAGGTATTTGGTCTTTTGTAGTGCACGGAAGAAAATCAGTACACTAGATATTGTGAAGTTTGGTATGATGTGTGGGGTCAAAAGCCACTAAAACCACCAGATTACTCATGCTCTGTTACGTTTCACCAATCTTCCCACACAAATATGGTTAAACTCCCAGATTATTTCTATAACTCATGGCATGATACGTGCAGTCATCGGTCTTCAAAACCCTCTAAGCTTCCATACTATAATCTGATGTTTTGGTTTAATATGCTGCCAATTGCTAGTAACACAAACCATGGCTGCCAAACCGAGTTAGTAAACCAAGGATTACATATTCCTTCACACTTGATTAGCTTGTATTTCAAGTATAGTGTTTTGGGGTTTACATGTAAGTTGTTTCAGGAGAATTCTGAACTAAAGCTGATTAGTTCATTCTCTTTGATGTCTCAGTATGCCCACAACAGGGCATGCTCAATAAAGACAATTTTTGTTGGAGAGAAGAAAATACATGGAGTAGTGATAGAAACTAATTTTGAAACAGATGAGCCCGAGCAGTTTTTGAGAACTAAAGTTAGTGTGATGTACTATGATTGTTCATCTGTACTTACTATTATGATGGGATTTTGCGGGTGGCTTACTAACATGGATGTTCTTGATGGATTCTTAACAGGTGGCTTACTAACATGGACGTTCTTGATGAAGATAAGTGCGCTGAATCTTTTCAAGAATATGATACACATCACTAGTGTTTCTGGTTACACGACCATTGATCCCCTTACAATCGGCTACCGAGTAGAAAGCACCTTCATTAAAAACCTTGGAAGGGAAGGCCCTCGTAGGATCATAGTAATGGTTAATGAATTGCTTGCTATGATCATGGAGGTTCTTAGTGGTGTTTTTAAAAGCATCAGAGGTGATGCTGCTGCCAAGGTGGGTTATCTTTCTCCTAAGGTAATTGGAACTTCAGCAACAGGAGTGAAGAAGTTGATTAACATTATCTGTGTTAATGCTGAATTAAGCAATTACATGGATAATCACAACACACTAGTTTTTAGTTAAATATTTGGTTTGACATTGTCTCGATCACAAACACACTAGTAATTTCCCAATCCAAACGATCACGTACATCCACCCCAAGTAGCGAGTTGAAAAATTATATGTCAAGCGATTTTCTATCGAAAATGGCATTTGAAGAGGTTGAAAGGTTCGATATTTTGGCATGGTAGAAAGAAAAGAAACCACAATTTCCGGTCTTTAGCCGCCATGGCCCGTGATTTACTAACTGCCCAAGCTTCTACGGTAGCTTCGGAATCTGCTTTTTCTGTTAGTGGTAAGGTTATATGGCAACGGAGATCAAGACTAAGTCCCAATTTGGTGAAAGTATGCATTTGTTTGAAGGATTATTTGGATGGAGTGGCCCGAAAGCAACATATCACCACACTAGAAGACGCACTTGACGCCGATTTGGAAGCAAATATATACAATGTAGAAGTTGAACTTGGAATATCACCTCCAAACAAAGACGACGACGATCAAGAAGATGGCGAACTCGAATATCCGGCATAATTTGAGTTTGAAGTATTTGAACTTTATTCTATATTATTGTAATTTGAACTTTGTTATTTAATTTGTATTTCCATTTTATTTGAACTTTATTCTAGTTTGTATTATTGAACCACTTTAATTTGTCAAAATTTGAATTTTCTTTCTTATATTCGTTTTTTTATAGTATATATTTAATCCTATGTGGTTGAAAAAAAAAGTAAAGAAAAAAAGGGGTAGAGCCAGTCCCCAATAGCTCAAAAGGAGTAAAGATAGTGCAGGTGGTAGAAGACTCCACCAAGAGGTTCTTTCTCTCACGTCATTTCGCCCGCCTGTTTCACTTCTGTTCCGAGAGATAGTTTTTCATGAAGATAGAGATTCTCAGCCCTTGATAATTTTTCATGGAGATTGAGATTCTCAGCCCTTAAGTACTACTAGATATACTCAAAGAGTCAAAGTGGGCCGACCGAATTTTCTTCAAATCGGTTTGCGAAAAAATCGTTTTTTAAAAAACATATCTGATTATTCGAATAATCTTTTCTAATGAGATATTCCCATATTTGTGATGTCAATCCCCTAAAATCTAAATCCCTGTCCCATGCGGTTACTTTTAAGCCCCAAGTTTTCCTTCTGTGAACGGCCCAAGTACTTAAAAAGGCCCGTTTTAAGGTGCCGCCCCGCCATGATCTCCTCGTTTACGAACCTTTTTTCCACCGCTCCGCCGCGATTCTTGAGATTCCTCCATTTTTCCGACGAAATTTCGATTTTCCGGTAGAAATTTCGACTTTGAATTGTTCTTTTGCGCGAACGTGTCATCATCCGACCAAACCGAAGGTATCGATGTATCTCCCTAATTTTAGATATTTTCTACTTCCAAAATTTCGATTACAAAATTCTGCTTCTATCATTATTCTAAAAAACAGATCATTCACTTTTATGCCTGTCGTTTCTGCTATACGTGATTTAATTGAGGTTTAGTCTGTGTGTTTTGATTTCGATTTGTTTACACGTATAAGTGTGTGAGAATATAAGTTTATAAATATACACGCTATTTTTAGTGCTTTTTCTTCGACTCTAGAATGATGCTTACCTTCTTAGGGTTTCGAAAGGTGAATCGTGTGTGACTGTTTGTGAGCGTGTTTTGAATCGGATGAGTATGTGTCTTTACAGCGATGGATGCTCATAGCCCTAGGTATCCTGACAAAGTTCCTAATCTCATTACTTTTCTTATTGATTCAGTTTCCAATTCAAACAGCTTAGCAGTCGACACCTTTTGACCTATTTGCATATATGAACTACGAGGTAAATACAACGCTGATGAGTGTCCTTGGCAACATATAAGATATTATTCATCCAGAAGCATTAATTCTAAGAGCAATGGTACTATGAGCTCCCTGTTTCTTTTCTTCTTCTTCTTCTTTTTTTTTTAATATGAACTTTGCTCACCTACTTATCTCAGTGTGCTTCAAATCTGATTCACATCCTTATTAATGTCTTGTAGCTCAAACTGTTGAACAACACTGGCAGAACCGCAGAAGTATTTTAGTGCTTCCTTGGTTGTTTCAGGTCCAATTCTTGTAGACTTGCGCTTAGATGAACCATGTTCACACGAATTTGAAACACGGATTGAGGTCCATGGAGTTGTAAATTAGCAGAAGTATTTAAGTGTTCATGGTAGAAATATCAAAGAGGTCAGTCCACATGCATCATCACACCACTCTACTATGTCTTCCTTCATCTCTTTGGTCTACTGTAAGTTGCTAGTAGCGATAGCATTTCAACTGAGTTTCTGGTTTTTCATTTTTAGAAACAACATGATTTTACAGGTATCTTCTTTTTTCATAACTTGTAGCCATATGTTTCCTCATTGATACTAACAATAGCTGGTTATCAATGATTTACTTAGCGAATTTGATTAAGATCTTCTGAAAAATTATAAATTATATTTTTGATCGGGACACACAGAGTTTTGTATGCTTATCCTTTTCCAACTGTCAAGCAAAAGTCTTTTTTCAGATTTCTTATTGGGGAATATTTGATTGAAGGAAAAATCTCCTGCTAACCTTTAATTGAAGCTTGTAAAGTTTGACCTTGTTTTCTGATTCCGTTTACTTTAGTGTTTTTATTTTAAAAATCTTGAATTCTTTATATCTTGCTTCACTTTTGTTGAATTTATGCTCCATCTGCATTAGTTCTGTTAAATTCTTATCTTTCTTGAGGGCCTTTTGTGGTCAACTCAAAATATTTTATAAGAAGGGCTTATAGAGAATAGTAAAAACATAAAACTTTTACAATTTAGTATCCTTAGCAAATTGTTTTGTAGATTCTAGTATTATACCACTATAACTTAAAAGTTGTCGGGTTTTTATTACTTCTTAAGACGATCCCAGAAAAGAGCAGGTAAATGAACGTAAGAAGCTTCTAGACTGGTAATATTATGGCTCCATGACAGATCAACCCCCCACAATGATAGTTGTGTAGTCATGAGGTTTTTTTTTTTTCCATTTGAAGCTTTGTTACAATGATTTTGAAGGAGTATTCTTTTGTGCTATAAAGGTACTATTGTTCGTAACCTGTATATATTTATTTCATCGTTTGTGTTTTTTAGGCATATCATTGGAGTATAGTACAACCTATGTCATGGGAAATTTCTAAAGCAGGTTGGTGACTTGGTTACATTCAAAATTAATTGAATGACAAAAATTTTGGTTACATATTTGGATCGTATTATTTTCCTTACAAATATGTATGGATGGATTATCAAACTTATTTGTTCTAACTATCATTGATAATACAATGCTTATGGGTTTTTTTCCTGTTATCATCTAGAATGATATGCAAAATTTGAACATACAGAAAGTCAGTATGGTTAACTATAGAAACTTAGTCCTGCCGAGAAGGATCTGTTATCCTTAATCAGGTTTATTTATCCATTCATCTGCTTCCAAGTTACTTTTCGTTTTTGTATGTTATCTTCAGTTTATATACATGGATGACGTATCATTTTTTTTAGTTGTTTAAAATACTAATTACTTAGAAGTGACCACCCACATTACTTATCTTATATGTGTAAATAGGTCAAGAATGTATGCTCTGACCAGATGACTCGACATGGAGAACTGCTATTGTGTGGCCATGGCTATTTCAGAGCTGCTTTTGTGTGGCAATAACTAGAGCTGCTGTTGTGTGGCTCTGGCTAATTCACTTCAGAGTATGACTCCTGCACCTGGATTTATAACTAGAGTTTTATTATATTATTTTTAACAATAACTTTTTTGACTTATGATGCTGGATTTTATTTCTAATGAATAAATGCTTGCAATGATGGTATTTTAATGTTGTCCATGAATATATGTATCCATTCTAATAATTATTCATTTTATTTTGATTGCTTCTAGGATAATCCTCCTAAAAAGAGAAAAGATGTCCCAGCATGAAAAATAGGATGAGCATCCATAATGAGCTAGTGGAAGAGCTCATCACAAGCATTTCTTACCCCGTCACAAGGTTTTGAGCTCATGATCTCCATTGCTTGCGCCTCGTTGTCTTGTGATGAAGAGGCTTGTTGTGGTGGAAACATGCAGGTGGTCTCGTGATTGGTATTTTCTTCTTGGTTTTAAATGTTTTATTAATATTGTGGGGTCCATTGGTGGGATAGACAGTTATTACTACGGGCATAGTTGTTAAACTCCTACGAATCACGAGTCAAGTCAAAATACACTATAAACGAGGTGACTTGGTGTCTGACTGGTAAGGCTGCCTGACACGCAAGTGACTCATGATTTTTGGAGTGACTCGGTCCGAGTCGAGTCAACTCAGAACTCCTACAAGTCAAAGAATGAAGAAGAGGTCAAAACATGTCTCATTTTTTGCAAATCGGAACTGTTTTCGTCTTCAACAGAGCTCTGTCTCTTCATTAGAATCGCTTCATCTTCATCATAGCTCCATCTTCCTCTTCATTGCAGAAGATTTCTCATCTTTTGTTTCTCTCTTGATTACATTGCAACTCTTTCATTTGCTTTCTCTTCAGTCGAGGCGTCTATTGTTTCTCTTTCCCTCTGTAGCCGACTCACAAATCCAATTGTCTCTATAATAAATCCAGTCGAGCCTCCCATGATAAATATCACTCGAGCATTTAATGCTTGGAAGCCCATAAAACCATAATAAATGTCCAACAGCTACATTTCTAAACCAATCGTCTCTATATAGATAAAGCGGAATTTAAAGATTAAATTTAAAGGTGTTTAATTTTTATATAATTTATTCTTTAAATATTAAATTAAAAACTAAGTATGTCCATGTATGGATTATACGAGTATACAAATAGCTAGTAAGCTGAATATGATAGTATTATTTTTAACATAAGTTAAAAACTTTATTAAATGTGCTTAAATATTTGACTTATATATATTGATGGAATTAAAATAGAAACTGCATCAGTATTGTCTTATTTAATTTGAGCTACAGCAACAATTAATTGGATAAAATAGTTTGCACATGCGCAGGACAAAATGGATAAAATAGTTATTATTGTTTATAGGTTGACAACATAAGACATTGAAATGTTTGTAGAAAGTGGACAGCGTATCTTAGAAATTCTTATTTTGTCAGTGACAGGCTACTTTTGACTCCAATCCCCATGTCATGTCACGAGGTCCTTTTCAGGTATTAAAAATCAGGTTTCTTTATTGATTATTGGATCTATCTTTTTATTATTGGATCTATCTACATTCTAAATTTGGACTCCTCATTATTGCAGAATCTTTTGAAAGATGGCATTATTATTAAATCATTATTAAATTATGGTGTCATTCTAAGACTTTATAAATTCTTGGTTTGCTCTCTAATTGTTATCTTTTTTTATTTTCTTAGGCAATGCATATAGCCAAATCGAAAGGCTCAGGTTGTCTTCGGGTAGCTCGGGTTTTTTCGGGAACACCGCTACCTACCCTTTTGGGGATCCAGGTTCGGTTCCACCCACCCAATCAATCCAAAGCCTTTTTTTTAAAATTTTGTCTGTGCAACAGCTATTCTTATAAAAAAACTCTTCAACTGAAATATATATAGCCATTGATATGACATTACCACCACATGCTTCATCGAGTGGTTCATCGAATTCCGTATCAATCGATTTAGAGTTTTGTAATTTTTAATTTATAATAATAATATTTTATTAATGTTATGAATTTTTTATTTATATTATTTGCTATATTTTTGTTTGTATAGAATTGTTTAAATATTTTATTTTGTTTAATATATAAATGTATAATTAAATAAATTAAGAAAAGTGGAAAAAAGATCGGGTTTGTTTAGAATAAGTGCTGCTTGGGTTTTGGGTTAATTTGAGTTGGGAAGAAAAAAGAAGAAAAGCTAAGTGGCAGGTCATGTGACGTTTGGGTTAATTTAGGTTGGGATAAATTATACTTATGCCTTAAAATATTAAAATATTATAGTAAATAAAAATTTATAAAGAACAGATAAGATTTTATAAATTTTTTTAAAGTAATTTGTAGTTTTTTTATCATTATTTCCAATCACGTGTCTAAGAAGTGCTCATATTAATAAGGTTACTAAAAGGAGTTATATATACATCAACTACTATTAAAGAATAAAGAGTTAATTACAAAAATGGCGTTGTTACTGATTTTCACTTTTAGTCTTTTAACTTTAAAAATTACGAAAATAGTCACTGTGGTTATCATTTTGTTTCACTTTTGGTCTTTTATGTTAACTCCAGTTAAAGTTGACCGTTAATCAAAGGGTATTTTGGTCTTTTCATTTATTATTCTGGTTTCCAAACAAGATATATCTACTATTATTGTTTCCAAACATACCTATTTAAAAGTTTCTTATATCCTATTACCAAACACCTTACCCTTATCACCTACCCTCCTCTCTCTCATCTCCCTTTCTCTCCACAGTCTCTCTTTCTCTCTATCTCGACAGTCTCTCTTTCTCTCTCTATCTCAAATTAACTCCACAGGACCACAGTCCACCCACCGCCGTCCATCCCTTGGTGTAACAAATACCAAGTCGTCCATCATTCTTTCTTTTTGCATCACCGTCGTCGTCATCTCTCCGATAAGCATGTCTTCGTCGCCTTCATTCTCCGTAACCACGCCAACTCCTCCGTCACCTTGCTGTCACAATCACCTCCGTCGCTCTGATGCTCTGCTCCGGTAATATCGCACTACCACTCTATAGATCTGAGATCTATTTGTGTGACTTCGACAATATAAAGCACGCCACCAACACCTCCGTACTCTGAGATCTGCTTGTGTGATGCCTCTTCCAAAGCATAATCCGGCCGATGCTAGTGGTTCTGGGGTGAGGATAGACCTAGTTCGACATAGCATGATGAGGGCTAGAAGGATCCAGTTCAATTTCTACAAAATGGGTTGCTGAGACAGAACTCATATATCACATGATATTGTTCTTCGGTAGGGTTCTTCAATAGTTTCAGGTGTGCTCTCTTCGATGTGTGGTTTCTTGTGTGTGTATCGAGTGACAGATTTGGGTTAGGATTTTTCGAGATTTTTGGTTTTTTGAATTTTCCATCTAGTAGGGTATGTGTATTGATTGTGATTGAATCCAGATTAAGATTTCTTTGTGTGTGTTTTATGTTTCTGTTGTAATCAAGATCCATGTGTGTATGTGTCGTAAATCAAGATCCAGGTGTGTATTTGATTGTGATTGAATCCAATTTAGGGTTTTTTAATTTGTAGATGTTTTGTTTTGGATGAACACCATGAAGATTTATATCATGAAATCAAGACATTATAGAATAATACTAAGAACATTACTAAAATTAAAAATAAATGTTTCTAAAAAAAGAATCAGTAATTAATATTTATAATAGTATTACTTAACATTATTAAAATTTTATTAATTATTAGTTAATTTTGATAAAAGGTTAGTTAATCATTAATTTTAACAAAAAGGGTAGAAAGAGTTTAGAGGTTGTTTGGTAAAGAGAATAGACAGGAAATTGACCAAAATGCATTTTGATTAACGGTCAAAGTTAACATCAGTTAGTGTAAATGACTAAAAGTGAAACAAAATGACAACCACAGTGATTATTTTCGTAATTTTTAAATTTAAATGACTAAAAGTGAAAATCAGTGACAACCACATGGACCAATTTTGTAATTAACTCAAAAACAAAATACTAGTAAAATACCTTATTAGTGCATTATTAATGAATGTTTAATGAATCATTAATGAGCTGGAAAAAATAATAAATCAATGGCTAAGATTAGCTCTCGTAGTTTTTATACAAAAAACTGTTCTCACTTGAACCCCCTTATATATATATATGGGAGGGTTTATTTGAGAAACATTTTATTGCGAATACCATGAGAACCAATCATGACCATTGATTATAAAAAATCAAGACAATAAAATTGATGGCTCATTAATTATGCATTAACGAGGGGTATTTTGAGAACATTAAGCCTCATTCTTTAATGGCGTCCATCCGGACATAATTCATGGTTAATGAACATTAGTGGTGGTTATAAATGATATTTGCAGTACTAACAATAAGAATGGTTCTCAAATGATTTTATATATATATATATATCATCTTAACTAATTTTTTTTAATTAATAGAAAATCCAAGTATAAATTTGGTGGTATGTACTTTATGATTCGATAAAAACATAATGGAATCGTTTTTAAAATCTAACTTATCAAAGAATAATGAAGTTTAAAGGTTGGTAAAGGACAATACAAATTATTTTTAAAATCTACAAGAAACTTCCAAACGGACAACACAAATTATTTATGTGAAAAGGGAATATGTGGCTGATGGGCAGCTATGTTTAGGTGTAGAACCCGAAAGCGACGTTTTACATTTAAAAAAACAGGACCTTCAAAATTGAAATCGCCTCATCTGCGAAGGAAGCAGAAATAGTGGATTAGATTGTTGTCATCGGGTTTCTTCTCCACTCGGTATGTCCATTGCTATGTCTTCTTGCCTTATACTGTAATCAGTGTGTTCATTGCAATTTTTTGATCACATTTGCTATTTTGAATCTCGTTTAGGTCTTGAATCCCTAAAGTATATGTGAACTTCCTTCACTAATAGGTATGGAATCCCTAATCATATATTCCAAGGTTTTTTTAAATAGCTAACAGGTATTGAGTTCCTAATAATACATCTATTCTATGTCTTTTAAAACCCTAATCTCTGTGAATTTTTAATCCCTTTGACTTGGATTCTAGCAATAATTGGGTTGTGATAAAAATATATTTACTAGACTTGAAGATCATGCTTGGTTTATTAGCTATGATCATACTTTTATTTGAATAGGACTACTCAAATTGACATCATTTCTGATTTTAGTCTTCTTGATGTGTTGGTCATTTATCAAATTTGAATAAATTGGACCTACACTATCTCAATGAGTACAGTTTGGGTGTTAAATCCGCTGCTGCTATTTTTTATTCTATGATTTGTATATACCAATTGAAGATAGTTGTTTTCTAATGTTGTAATTGGTAGTGTGAGTCAGATGAGTTGTATCGAAAACCAAGAAGAAAGTGTAAATGGGTATGGTTTCATCTCCGGTGGGTATGGTTTATGTTCAAGCAAAAGTTAAAGTGCATATATATGTATGTATATCCATATGGGTATGATTCTGATTTTATTAATTAATCTAGAATTAAATTAATTAAACTACTAAAAACAGTTAAAAAGACAATTAAAACAAATAAATGGATTTTTGGAAATTATCACTAAAGATTCAAACTTTACCCCTAAGTTTACCACTAATCACTAGCAAACACCTAAAACAACGCAAAGGAAGCAAAAGCAAGGGACTTTATTGAGATTTTAACTATAGAATAAAGGCGTTCCCTCCCTAGATTCGATTTCACCTCTTTTATTAGTTAATTAACTCAATTAATTTGTGCAATGGACAATTGATTACCGTATACCGATTTCTATAATCAAGAACGACATGTCTTTGAATATACAACCCTATCTTGTACTTGAAATGAAAATGCCCTACTCGTTTAGGGAACATTCACAGTAAATGAATCTATCAATTAGGGATAAAAAAACCCTCAAAGAACTTGTAGGCATTTCGTCGAACAAATAGTGAGCAAATATCAAACACATTTTCTCAGTTCCTTTCTAAAACAATAATAATCAGTTTTCTCAAATAACAATAATAAGGTGGGAAAGTGAAATTTTGAGAGGGAGTAAAAAGATAAAATGTAAGAAAGTGAAAAGATAAAAGATAAAATTAATTAAAATATATCTTTGATGAAATTCATTGTCTTGTTAACTTATTTGAACAAAATCATGATTGACTCGATATTGAGCTTTATTTACTTATTCGAACCAAATGTGATTTTAATTGATCTAATGGAAACAAGTCTAATAATGATTTACTCAATATTGATCATGGTTTATCTATTTGAATAATATATTATATTGATTAAAGTACGATTGGCTTATTTAACACATAGCGATGTATTCTAACCAGATGTGACTTTGCTTTACTATTGATCATGATTGACTTATGTGAACAAAATGTGATCTTTTCTAACCAAGCATGAAAACCTTGATTCGCATACATGAACTTTTTTTGAACAAAAAATGAAGTTTGACCATTCTTGACCAATGAGTTGTATTAAACTCTATTAAATATAAATGACACATTGACATCAAATGATATGGACTAACCATCTTCATCATATAAAAGTCTGATGACATCCTATGATTTGTGAATAGCCGCTAATCCTTTTTGACATATGTTGAATATGTTTGACTTTAAATAACGCTTTGGATTTTTGTTGACCATCTTTGACTTGTAATAATAGAGTTTGTCACAAATGATAACCAATTATTTACCTATCTAAACCAACTATGACTTAGATTAGTAAATCCTGACCATGACTCCCTTATTTAAATTAACTATGTCCTTGATTGACCAATCTCGACAATCACCAACAATAACTCTATATTGACCTCTATGGACTGTGTTTTACCTATTTGAACTATGCATTACTTAGATTGATCAATGTTGAGCATGATTAATTATTTGAGTCATGAATGATTGTGATGGACCAATATTGACCAGAATTGACCTATTTAAACCAAATATGACTATAGTTAATCAATGTAACCAATATTCTCGCAATAAACAAGTGGGTTTAGTTTATCAATTGTATTCAAATTATCATCTTTTGCTATTGTATATATTGGATTTAAAAATTTTCTATTATGTGTATCGAACTTTTAATTTATCACTATTGTGTGTATTAAACTTTTCTATTGTATGTACTAAACTTGTAAGTTTTTTACCTTTTTTATGTAACCAAAATACATACAATAACAACAAATTAAAGTTTGATATACACAATAGAAAATTTTAAAGTTTGATACACACAATAACAAAATAGAATAGAGAGAGAACAGGAAAATAGTTTAAACAAGTATTTTTATTGTTATAAATATTTTGTATATTTATCTCATGTAAAACAAAAATCATTTTGATGTGTAATTTTTATCGCATCTTTAATTTTTAATATATATTAAAGAAAATTTAGTATGATGTCATTACTATATTTTTTAAATTTTTTTGTCAATCATTCCCTTTTATTTTCTCAAATGTTTTACGAATAAGTTGTTTTCTCAGATATCATTTTTGAAATAATTTAGTTTGTTTACGCTTAAATATTTTAATAACTCAGAATCTTGATTTTGAAAATGGAAAGTGTGAAAGACCGTGGTTTTGGAGTTTTATATTTCTTAATTTAGTTTTACGAAATATTTAATATTGATATTTACTATCCTTAAAATGACTAATACACATACTTACGTAACAATTTATTGCAATAACAATTTGATCAGTAGTTAAATCCTAAATTCGGTATAAGATTATTAATTATTAACCATGATCAATATTGAGGTGGGCCTTTCCATTTGGTTATGGTTGATTTGGTCATTATAACCAATAACCTTATTGCTCAACATGATTTTAATTCAACATTTATATTCATTATTATTTTATAAAAATAATTAATACTGTATGGTAAATTCATGTTTAATGAAAACATAAATATATATTTGTAGAAGAATGTTCAATATAGTCCATAGTTAATTCATAGTCCTAAGGGATTAATTTTATCCTTTGGATCAATGTCATTAATGGTCCAGATTAAATTTTAAAAGTTTGGGCGTAGTGACATTTTCGTAATTCATATGTGATGTTTTTACAAATCATATGTGATTATATACTGAATCACCTGTAATTGAATATTAAAATTTCAGAACTATGTTTTTTGAATGGACTTTATTGAACACAACTCAACATAACCCCAAACTATAATACTTATTAAAAGAATGTTATTAAAAAAACCTTCATAAAAAAGATATTAGAGTTAACTTTTACTAAATAAAACAATTAGGAAACATGTTTGCCAAACCCAAACTTTTAAAATTAAGTGGCGTTTTTATTGTATTCACATTAAACAAAATTTACCACTCCGCCCAAGTCTAATTTGTTTACTATTTTCAGCGATAACCTTTATAACAACTTATTCTAATGTTACTGTACATTCCAGTGCAAAATACTACTACTACTACTAATACCCTACAAAATACAAAAATTAAAAATACTACTACTAATACCCTACAAAATACATAAATTAAAAATACTACTACTAATACCCTACAACATACATAAATTAAAAATACTACTACTA